>DWHO01000773.1:0-17898 GCA_018247575.1 Eurytides lysithous rurik
GGGATGGACTGTTAAGTCCATCCCTTCTCGCGTTTGCCTAACGTAACGCGCTCACTAATCGTCAGCTAGTATCCTTTAAACCCTATGACGGCCGCCTCGTTTATATGCTTCCGTCAATTAGATTCGAAAGAAATGCACTGTTAAATTTCTCGTTAAACCACAAAGCGGTGTCCTAAACACAAGAGGTGGAATGCCGATAAGAACAACAAAGAAACGTCGGCGTTAGGAGTAGAGGCGGGCGGGTTGACGCAACCGAACCTTAGTCTGTCTCGTGATGATCGCTTATTTTCTGGGGGCCTTCAATCGGCAGTGGTCATTGGAGCGTGGAGAGAGCGGCGATCAGGTGCCCGCCGCACCGACGCGTACGACGATTCTCCACGCCGCCGTGCGACCCGGCACGGCCGGAAACACAGTGACAAGTCGACAAAAACTCACATTCATTCATGCTCTTTTCCCACCGTTATTCGGACAAACTCCTACATCTATTATGTGGTTCATTGGCTGAGAATTATTCGGAGCACAAAAAGCAGCCTCTGACACACTTGCACTTCGCGAAAGATTACGGTGCATAACGGTACACCGAAGAAAATAATACATAACGCACGAAAATTCTCAAATATTTAATGTTTATTTATGATTCATACTATTAATCGTATTAATAATATACAAAATTTTGCCTTATTTGATACCAGCACAATACTTTACGAAAATAATCGGTAACGATCTTGAAAGTGTGTCAAGGCATTGTGTATCGAGAATCCAACCCGTTTCCACACAGAACAGCATTCATTTATGTTAACTGAACTAACATATCAAACTAATTAGATCGTGCAAAGAAACATTATTAATGTAATAAACTTAAAAAAATCCGTTAATAGTTTTATGTAATAAATTGTATATTGATTTTTTAAAGCATATATCTGCATTTGCTTAAACTTATGGGATAATAAACTGGAAACTTAATAATTTTCTGGACTTCCCATATGATACTTAACTTTCTATGAGGTAAACTGTAACAAACTAATCACTCGTTAAGATTAAAACTTAGTAAGTCTGGTGAAAGTGTATCGAAATGGATATTTTTGGTCTGTACAGTAAACAAGTGCTTATGCATTTCCCGTAATAATTTAGAATCTCTCTGGTTAATTTGCACAACACTTTAATGCATTGCTAAGAACCGATTACCGAGGATATATTATACCAACAGGAAGTTAAAATGTGAAAATCCTTGAAAATTTCCTATGTGCGACATTTCTAGCAACTTAACAATAAAAACACAATCTCTAAATTAGAACTCAGGCCTAAAACAGCGGAACAGGTAATCTGAAGCAAACCGTTAAAAGTGGGGACTATAAAACTGGCAGTAAAGCCGTAATTAATGTGGACCGCGTTCGTTATACGGAGAGTTGTTACGCGGGAGACGGGAACGAATGGGCGTTGTAAACAATCATTCGATTGGTTAATCCGCTGAGATACGCAGTTACCTAACGAGAAGAAATCCTAAAAACAACTGAGAGCTATACTATCAATAAAAGAGAGGAAAGGCTACCGATGAAGCAGTACTCTAATCACTGACGCTGATTTTCGATTTGTGGATAAACATATCGGCTATCGAATATTGAACCGTAATGACTAAGTGTGGTGACGCTATTTATTTACTTGCTGACCTACGTGAAAGTAAACATGTTGAGGGTTTGCTCACGATGTTTTATACTTTGCTATTCGGCACGGATCTCCTTTGTACAGAGAGTATACGCACGTTTCTGCGTATCTATGAAATTACAATATATACCTCTAATATATGTGAAGTCCACCAAACTACACGCTACTTGATCTTATAATCTTCGTACAAAATCGATCCATGCCGAATAACGAGATATGTATAAGGTATAACGCAACAGTTTAAAACTTTGGCAATCATTCCTATGATTTTGATTTTATGTACGTATTAATTACTCAACTAACATTAACAAAAAGTACCAAGATAACGAACTTTTACTGATAACAAAAGAGTAATTAAAAAAGCTATTCTATATTTTAAGAAACTATAGAGGGTTAAAAGAATCTAGAACGTTAGAAGATTAATTCAAAAAGTTTTATCTTTCAATAAAAGTACAGTAGACATTTTAAAAAAAACAGTTTTCTGACCGAGATAACTAACTTAATAACATGCAATTGTCCCGTATTGGTGACACCGTATCCATTCGTTTCTCCGATCTTATCATTAGCCTTACATTATATCATATCATTCTCAACAGTACATCTGTAGATATAATATCTAGCATTTTTGACGTTAATCTAATTGAACTGATGCAATATGAGGTTACCTTAATCTGTAAACGAACATTTATTTGCTCATAGGTAAGGTAAGGAACCACAAACACAACAAGTGTTATAAATATTTTTGAACGGCAGCATTCAAATAATATGTGGTCAATTTATACATTTTCTAAAAAGAAATATAATTACAACAAGGATTTTTGGACGGCTTCGCTGACGTGGACATTGATTAAAATAATTTTTTCCTATGTCAAACTCCGTCGGACAAACGACCTCACATGACATGTTTGTGCATGTGTAATAACGATCTACTAATTCTAAAAAAGGAATACAAAACTAACAAACTCTTTACCGGATTTATAGTATGAGAAAGTATACGGATAAGGAAGTACGTGCTCTCAAATCGAAACAATCTCTGATGATTTTCCTGCAGCTATACGCAAGACAATTATTAAATTCAATAAATAGCAAAGTATTTTTTACCTGTCTTGCACAAAGTCCCTAATCTTAGTCTTTAGAATTTTGCGAATTCCGCTCTATAAATAGTATAGAAAATTTTGTCATAACGACAGTCTAGTCTTAATTAGTGCCGCCGGCGTTTTACGTGTAACCCGGGTCGGATGAAAATCGTAAATATCGAGAGCGGCTGCACATGTGTCAGAACACGAACGTACATAAACTGCAACGGTGCGATTCAATTTCGTTGAGATTTAATATAAATGCATGAATTTTCCCCGTGCCATTCGGCACAATCAGTGTCGTGGGCTGACATTTGCATATGTGTTGCTGAAATTTCAGAATAGCTAGCTATTCCGTCGTGCTTAACCGCGCTCAAAACTTGGCGAACGCAAGACTCCGAGAAATGTTGCCGCTCCGCATGATGTATCCCTGCATCGGTAATAACGGAACCGAGAGATTTCAAACAGTCTCCTGTGTATACATGTGTAAAAGAAGAAACTGACGGTCCCACTAATCACTCGTCAAACAAAACAGTTAAACTTCAAAACGACTAACAGGTTCCTTTTACATCAAGTATCGACTAATTGTTTTGAAGTTTCTTCTATTCAGCAGGTAAAGCTAAGTACCTACTTCCTGCGTAAATCGAACTAAAATAAATAATTAAATAATATAAATAACTTGATAGCCATTAACTATGACAATAGAATGTGAATTATTTTAGTTTGTCCCATGATCATTACTCTAAAAAATTCATTATAAAGCTGAATAGAAATACAGAAATTATAAGTAGAATGCCATAAAACCTTGAACAAAAATCGATCACTTTTGGGGTAACCATAAATTTAGTTCTTGAATTAGTAAAGAAAAAACATGAGAAAAATTGTTCAAGAGTTCTAACCAGATGTTTAATGTGTTTAAAAACAGGAGGAGGAAAAACCCGAGATCGACGCGGACGATGTCGCCAGCAAAATTAGTAATAAAACAAGCACCAAGTTTACCGAACACACGTGCTTTAAAAAAATGGCATATCGTCTGCTACTGGGCGTCTCAAATGGTAGCAGGTCACGTAAGTTATCTTTGACATATGTTTTCGCAAAATGGTCGTCACGCGCGCCAACTGAAACCAAAATCAGTGAGATGAGAAATGCAGCTGTTGTGTTGCCGAGTAGGGCAAATTGCATGGCAAATCTTAACAGATGGTGAAACATCTTGGTCGGGTGGTGTGGCATGTATCAATGACCGATGCGAGATAATGTGTCAGAAACAGCATCTTTACTCTTTTATGGTTTCCTATAGTAAGCGGTCGCTCAAACTCTCAGTTAAGTAACAGCTAACTTGCTACTAATCTATAATTCACAATTGAATTTGAAACCATTTACATGCTGAAAACATTACTTGACATTATTTTTGTGTAAACAAGTGGATCGCTAAATGTGTCCTGTCCATGAACTATAGCAACAACTTCGATGTTGCGATGTTAGCCTTGAAGAGTATAAATCAATTAACGAACTCAGTGTATAGTTACTCTATCTGTTTATCCCGCCACGGTTAATAAATAGCCTCCTAGGCTACATCGCTAAATTGTTCTGTAACATCTTAATGTACATGTTGAAAATCAAAAGTCAAAAACATGTACAAACTGCAGCGTAATATTATAATGAAAGTAGTAGTTAAGTATTTTTGTCGTACATCAAAATTCAAAATGCATTTTACATTACACTGAATAATACTTAAATGTAACATAAAAAGAAGAGTTCATATAACTGTATACTTGTAAAAGAAAGTACCGAATGAAACGAACAAAAAAAAACACAAAGCCAGTTCGAAAAAAAGAACACGCGTATATACAACTCATAAGATATTCATAACAACCCAGTTCATGTTCCCAGTATCATGCAGAAAGAACGCGCATTATTTAACAAGGCGCTCATAAAACGTAGCAACGAGGCAGAGGCTAAAATCCACCCTCGTAAATTTACAAAACAACATAAAGTCAAATTCAAGTCAGGAAATGTCAACACTGTTGTAAGTCTATCTCGGCGACCGAACGTTGCCGGTCGACAACTAAATGCAGACTCGACCGGTTTATCAAATTCCTACTAAATCTCTCTCTAGCTATAAATAATATTTGTATACCAGCATGCTAAATAAAACTTTAGAGATCGGCACATTCATCATCCAAAAACGTGTTATTATATAAATACTTGACACCGATTGAACGAATCCTAATCTAAATCCCGTGAAACTCATATCGATGCAAAGCTATTTTTTTAAAACTAATAACTAATGTATGGTTTATTTCAATCGATATAGTAAATATTGAGAAGTCTTCCGAAGAGCAGAATAACGCCTGCTGGATGAGCTAGTGATGAATACGATAGTGCTTTCGTCGCTTTGTACGTTGCTCCTCCTTTTCGTAGTCACATTGCAATAGAGCTGGATGAGTGTCGATAAATAATCAACACTCATTATTAAACCTAGCGAAGAAACAGCAGAAAACGGGCAACGCATTTGCGAAGCGTTCGATGTAGATGCACATGTCCATGGGCGGCGGTCATTGCTTTCCTTCGGGTGAGCCGCTTACTCGTTTGTCCGATTACTCCATAAAGAAAAGAAAAACGACAAACATTATGTTTTAAACTGCTTGACTACACTCGTCACCCAAATAAAGATATAGTGCGGTAATCTCAATGCCCAATTATAACTTAGTTAACAACAAACAACAAAGTTATAACTTAGGAGACATTCTTCTTGTAACTGAAACACGTATGGACATAACTGATAGCAACTGGCAAAGGCAAAATTCTTCCCCAGGCGAACTATGCAAGAGTCTTACCACTACAATGGAATAAAAATAGTTCTTGAATCCTGAAGTGACATAGGGTACTGTCATCCGGGAAAAATAAAAAAACCAAGGGAAAAATCAAATTGGAACTAAATGGTAGCCCGCGCGAGCGCAGCCACCGACTAAATCCCCGTAAACCTAGACCTAGTAACACAATATAGGAAACTGATATTTTACGTAAGTAATGAACATGTGACACACGAAAAGCAGTTCCTGTAAATAATTTCTACTTCTACTTTTAATGTAATTGTTTTGATTACATCTAGATACATCTACTTTCTCTGTAGAACCATTCCATTCTTGCAGTGCCAGAAATGACGCCGAATCTCTATCAATTATACTATAAGAGTGAAGTTAATTCACCTCATATGAGGTTCGGTGTTTCGATGAAACTATGTCGGGCCTCTATTATATTCCATAGACCTAAAAGCGGAAACATCATCACATCAAAATGAAAGTCATATGAATCGAACTGTTAAAAGACTGCGGAAACAAATTTATTTTCGGCAATTAAATAACATATCAGTTACAAGATACAAAAGAAAATATCCAAAATGAAATTTAGTGGTATATAAAAAAAAGAGGTATGGTAATTGAATTTCAATATTCATAATGGTCGATAAAATTTTAAGAAGCGATCATAACTGAACGGAACTGTGATTCGACATAAACTATAGCCATACTGTAGTATATAGTACACGAGAAACAATCTTACTGTATTTCATCTTATGGTGAATAGTGCATTAGCTGATTACCCCATAACACTAAATTTTATCTACAATATTATTAGTGGAGCTTTAAATATTTGGCCTTAAAAATACCGAACGAACTGAAACAACATTTAGTACTTGAGAGTCTAAAATAACGTAATACATAAGTTAATAAACTTTGTGTTCCTATGTTTATTTAAAGTGCATTGGGATAACGTAAATCTTACAACCGCCAATGCCAATAAAAGCCCTACCACAAGTTACCCAGTTACCTCGAGACAGACATCAATCGATACGTAATTTGTGTTTGAAAATTCAACATGCCGTGATTACGGATACGTTCGCTTACACAGCTCACTGTGTCAATATCGTTAAGCCATCAAACAATAAAACGACATACGTCGGTCATTCAAATTAAAGCCCACGCTTTCTTCTCACATTACAACGCGACTCGCCGGTAGGCACCGAGCGAGACCATTCATGCCGGCCCGTATTCCATTTGCTTACCGAGACATCGTGCGACGGCAGCACAAAGGCGTTTAAATTTTAAACACGATCGCCATTACTGCGATCAATATAAATGGTTTGAAACTATAATGGGTGCATTTATACTACTATTACCGGTTATCAAAGAGCAATTAAAGAGGCATCGCGCGAACCGACGGCCGGAGCGGACGCTCAATTTACTTTTGACTTCGATTAATCGTCTCTTTTTGTTCAACCTCAATCTTGCGCATTTGCATAAGAATGTTACTGTTGTCGATACTAATTCCGTTGTAAAACTTCATCTGAACATTTATTAGACGTGTACCCACTTACTGACCATCATCTATTTAACCCTAAAAGGTGTGCTCGTTGCGTCTAATATTTCACAGTTTCGATTAACTTAAAAACAAAAGAACAACAACGTCTCTTTTCGATGTTTTTTAGTGGCACACAAAGTCGTATCGTAATAATAGTCTATTTGTCACCCCAATAGCACAATAAAAGTAGTAAAGAAAATATCAAAAGCCCTTCCTGTTATAACAGACTTTTACTGTTATAATATGTTTGGCGTACATAGTTGTAATAATTTTTAAAAATAAGTGAAAATAATGTTAATGCCGTAGCACAAATGTATTCAAAATTCCGTAAAAGTATCGAGGTAAATATTCGACCGACTTGTTCACTAATCTGATTCGGACCGAATCCATCCGATCAGAATAAGACATTCGGTGTCGGACGACACCCGCCCGCGGTCGGCTCCACGCAAGGTATAAACGATCGTTGCACCTATTCGGTCCGGCGTAAGTTATAGCGTCCGTATCGGAGTGCGAGACAAAAAGTTAATTAAGGCCGAGTTGACAGTGTCGGGGGCCGCAGGTGGCTATGGGAAGCGCGGCCGTGCCCGTCCGATCCGCGCCGAGACCAATCGCCGCTAATTGTGACCGACGCTTGTATCGGAGGCATCACAAATAGACCACTGAGTAACCATAGCCACCATTGCAATCGCCGTGCGGACGCAATGATAGTTTAATGATAAATTCAGTGAGATGATCGCATAAAGTGCCTTTGAACGATGGTTATATTTTTGTATTTGAACATTACAAACAGCACGGAGTAACTATATTCACCATCAGTTACCATATAGTCACTATTAGTCACTAACACAATAGCTATGCAGTCGCTGAGCTTCTAGTCTTCAACAAAAAAAATATATTTTGTTTAAAATAATATCAGCGAAATAAGGTATAAATAGAAGATGAAAAAACACCGTATTATAATTTTAATTAAAGTTGCGAAGGTTAAAAGTTTAAAAAAAATTAGTATCGGAATCAAAATTGCTTTATTCAACTTTATTTTTCTTATCTACTACCTGCACGTTGAAATAGACTAGACCAGACAAGAATAGCCGAGAAATGCGATCTTGTATAACACTTACATAGTTCTTACATAATAATAACACGCAACTAATATTTACTGATTGTAAATGCTAATCTACGACAAAAGAAACAGTGGAAGTAAAAACAAAACAAAAAAGTAACGCAGACTACATTAATTGAAAGGACCAAAAACCAGAGGTGGTCTGGTTTACTATAGACTAAATTTCACTATAGTTCACTATAGACGATTTATTTGGAAGGTCTCCAAGCCGCAGGGCGATCATAGTTTCAGTCACCATAATAAATTGATAATTCTTTGAAATTATGAAAGAATACGTCGGAAAGTTCACATACTATATGGTCCTTTATGGTTACTTGATTATAAATAATAATACATAAATATCAAGCTTTGCATTAAAATAAATTAGCGCCTTATACCACATAATATTCCCACGTTAAATGATAATCATTATAATTTGATTAAAAACATTGTAACACTTAAATTGTTACAAAACATAAAATCGATTATATAGGTATATTACTAAATTTATTCCTAAAGTGAGCGCAATAGGCAAATGTAAAAAGCGTCACACTATTTTCTCTTGATGTATTATAGAAGATACATATATGAATATTATTTTCAGAGATATAACGCATACTAATGACGAGCGGATGCATGTCAAAGGAGATATTCGTTCTCGTAATACATGACCACACAATAGAGAGTGTGGACAGTAATAAATAAACAACCACACTTGTTTTTGTCTATATCGTAGAAGCATACGTCGGGCATCGATTCGTGTCGGCCATCAGTCTTACGCATACCTAATTCAAAGACCTGAGAACCGTCGACTGCAAGATAGATCACCTTCTCATATGCATATACTTCCTCGGTAATTTTGTTTAGTTTACGGTGATATCATGTGGAACAGGGACGAAGTACTTACTAGATATTAGTACTTATTAGATGCTAATATTATAAATGCGTCTATTTATCTTTATTTTACGATGACACGGAACAAGGGATCAGCATTAATACATTTAAGAAACGACGAATACATCTTGGTTTTACACGTTTTTATTTTTAAATATAAAATAAACGTTAACAATAAAAAAGTTATTCATAATAACTATAAAATAACTAGTGCTTGTATGTAAGAGTACAGTTATAATAAAAACTACCACTGCTACTTAGATAATTTAAAAAGTATTAAACATTATTTTCTTTTACCACGAAGAAGGCATTCAAATTTAGAACAAGCTCGCTTATTTGTAAGCTTGTCTGTCGTTGTTTATTAAAATGGCGTTCACCGCACTAACAAATTTATAAATTTTATAAAATAAAAAAGTCATGGCATGAATGTAGAACTGTTGCATTATTTTTTATTTTTGTTAAAAACGCTTGATAGCAATAGAAACAAAAATTGTAATTAAATGTATTTATGTACTTTGTTTATTTGACAAAATATAGTAGAAAATTGAGTTTGGGTTTTAAAACCCACAAATCATAGAACAATTAATTGACCATTGGCTACAAGACATCAAAATGTCACTATTGTCATCATTAGAAAACTTTACTTCCATTCTCGAAACCGTGTAGCCATTCGTTACGCGGCAACTTGATTCATCGAGGACAAAAGAGCTTACTTTGTGATCTCAGAATAGATAGCTAACGAGTATACTTCAACTGATTAGCGCGCGGGTAATTATTGAAATGGCCGAATTTAAATTTCTAATCGGGTAGGACGTGGCATTCGAAGGCTTAGGCGAGCGTACATCATCCGACTGGACCATTAACGTGCTTAAGATCAATGGGCTTTTGGCCCGTAGGCGGGACGCATTGCCTATTAAGAGGAAGAGAATAGTCGAAACCAATAATAACTAAGGCTTACATTTCTCAATACCTTTCTTTGGCTTCAAAATGCGCGATTTCAAGGTGCTACATTATATATATTAATCTTAAATATACGGTAAACATCTCATAGAAAAGCGTAAAGAACATATCTAATAAAGTTATCTTACAAGAACAGTATAAATATCATTTTACTATTACACTTTTAAGAAGTTTGCTGGTATTTGCAAAGTTCAAAGTCCAATAACAATATATATTTTTTTTCGATTTATAATAAAAAAGGGATTATAAAAAAATTATTATGCATATAAAAAACTCAAACGAATTGAGAATCCACCTCTTGAAGTCGATTAAAGATAATATAAGGAAAATTCACTTCAGCAACGTCGCAAAAGATCACAAATATGAAATAAAATCATCGAGTGTACATTCCATTCAGTGAGAATCTTGCGTAACGATCTTTCTGTGAAATATACAGAAAAAATAAAACTTATTAAACATTGACGTCGGTCGACAAAGGATGAGTAATGCATAGACTATGCAGCGCGGCTTATACAATAACAGGAGACATACGAATTGCCCAGTAGCGGCCGGTTATCAGATAATAAATATTATAGCCCATTCTTTTAGGTGAGGCGGTCATTAATCCAGGGGCCCGATAGCGCGCGTATCGCCTTACGGGCCCGCATTGTTGCTCCAACAGTTGTTCCTATTTATCAAGACGCTGGTTATATTGTTCGTACGCAGGCCGAGAGCCTGAATTCTATCGCGATGCTCAAACAGCGCGCCGAACAGGGTCGCTTGTCAGGTGACATTGATAATGTTCATATATTAATCATTAATCAGCTGAAACACCATAAACAATTTTTTTTTTCTCAAAGTTCATTCCTGATTTGAAAATTATGTGAAGTAAATCACCAGCTAACAAATTTTTCTATGAATTTTGTTCTAAATTTTCGACGTTTTGAATAGCGCACCCAATCGGGTTCGCGGACAGTTTGAAATGAAATGTCTAACAAAATAAGTTACACCAATTCTTATTAGCTTTTTTGACAAAAACTAAAGCTTTTAAATTGTATTACTTATTGATTGCTTTCGACTTTTTCACAATTTTCCTCAACTGCACATATTTTTTGTAAAAGTAATAAGAACGGATTCACTCTCAAAGTCAGAGTCTTCAAGGAGCAAAAATGTATAAAAAACAATGACACATGTAAAACATAGCGAATGCTATGCTAGGTAGTTTTGGACTGGTATAGTTAACTCTGTGGCGATGTATTATAATGGACAACTATGGCGCATGGCACGAGAGACGAGTTTCTTTATTGTCTAAAAGAATTGATCCATTTTCCTAAGACTAAGATTGGAGGCTTTCATACAGTATTGGAAGTGCTACAGTCACTTATATCATCAAAGCCAAAATGATCAGCATGTCAATGACTTAGGTCGTTGTTAAGAGCCACGTGTTGCTCGAAGGGGATATGGATTACCGTGGTAGGTGTCTCCATCTGCCGGACGACGGACAAGTTAAGCCGACATCCGTCAACGCCGCCGTCCGTAATCACTGAATCGGAGATCGATGCTAAGCCGGCTTATTGAACTTCAACGGATTTTGTTCACAAAACTTGTTTCGGGCGCATCGATTGCGACAGAAACCCGCGAGCTGAGCTACGACCATCGTGTTATATCCGCGCATTGCACGATTGATAACATCTGAGGCAATAAAGATATAGCAAATCGTCGTTATATCATTACGGAGCATGACTCCTTAGTAATATTATAAATCCGAAATAGTTTTGTCATTGTGTTTTGACATTCCTTTAGTAACAAAAAATAAAAGAATACGAACATCCATTGCCGCCGTCTAAAGCTTTATAATTAAAGCTGTTTTTCTCTGGACCAACCTCTCTTAGGTAGTTTTCAGCTAATACGATCGTCATTTCGATTCGGCGCTATTTTAACATACAAAAAAACACAAGTTTTATTTTATTACATAATCTTGTTATATATATTACAATGATGATACATTACAGGCACATCAAAATGTTCGGTACATAAATAGGGGAAAATTGTATTTGTTATAGGTTGCTCTATAGTAGGCCGACTATAAGC
The DNA here is from genome assembly GCA_018247575.1 of Eurytides lysithous rurik. Classification (NCBI taxonomy): domain Eukaryota; kingdom Metazoa; phylum Arthropoda; class Insecta; order Lepidoptera; family Papilionidae; genus Eurytides; species Eurytides lysithous. Next base: position 12,121 of record DWHO01000773.1, read on the forward strand.
GAGAGGGGCCACGTATTTATTCTATTTGCCGAACGTGCCTCTCCGTTGCGGACGCCGTTTGACGATGCAAATTCATAATACCACTTAATAAAACACCCGACGACCCCAATAGTCGATCCCGACTGATTTGACACACCACAAGGCGATGTAAATAATAAATTAAAGTAACTATATAAATAGAAAACTCACATACATTCTGTCCCTTAAAACTTTATATTGGCGTTGAAATAAAACATACCTATAAAATAATATCTGTGTTAAAAATTAAATCTAAGCAATATACTCGTATCTGTTGCCCCATTGCTAAATTCTTACTGATATATCCTCTGTCCTTCAAGTGACTCCAGTATCTCAAACATATTTTAATGTTCACTTTACACACACGAGTTAGTTCATGTTTTTTTTTGCCAACTTCATTGATCACTAAGATTGTAACGGACATTGTTTTATTATACTGCCGGAATTGAACGTCTGTGTTGAGCTACGATTCAATGATATGAAAACTCGCTATCATTTTATACTATCACATATTGGAATTCTACAAAAGTAAGTGTAGTATATTCCGCAACACAATTAAAGCCGAAGTCAACAACCGAACCGGTCAGGAAGTGAATAAGAGACGGCACTGGAACCAAGAATGCTAAACGTAAACTGTTAGGAACAGCCACTGGATCCGATAAAGCTTCACATCGGGGACGCGAACGGTGCCCAGTTACCAATACTGATATATTAGTGCCTTTCTTCGCGAAAACAATGCGGCCGGCTTGAATCGATTACACTGCCATGGTATCTCAAATACGTATGGTGCTTTTGACTCGTATATTTTAATCATTATACTTCAGAAGGAGTTATTGATACAAGATTTGAATCATTAAAATAAATAATTAATTTTTTTTGCTTCTTTTTAAAGAACGGGTAGTGATAGACAACTATTCGACTTAACGGAAAACAGCTAAGCAGCCCGGATATACTTAATCGTAAGTTATTACCCGTAGCAGTACACGAGTAATAAATCAAAACAAAGTCTAAAAGGAGTTATTTTTTTTTCTCTTTATAACAAAAAAGCGACGCGCAAAACTTGCGCCTGCTACGAAGCAATAAGCTTGCTCATAATATTAGAATGCTGAGCTATGCAGCTTGACACCAAAAGAAATGTTTAAAAAATTAATATCACTATGCCCAGTAATTAATTACCCTGTAAAGTTTGCCATTGCTACTTACTAAGCTAAAGTAAATAGCTTTCTACGTAACGGAATGGTTAGTCTTTGGTCTTACCACAGGTCTCATCACTAATACCAATACCAATACCACGAGTCTAGACAAAGTAGAATAGAAGTAAAAACAACCTGTTAGTAATTAAAAAAGACCAAAATTGACCTAACGCAGCGTAGATATATTTATCGGCATCACACACTGTCTATTAACGTCTTGTTCTGAACGTGAAATGTCTACTACTTGTAAATGTTGACCGTTTAGCAAATGCCCGTTTAGAAACCAGCCCGGGCAGCAAACGAGCCTCACGTGGAGCTGAGATTCGCCCTTTGGGAGGGAAACGGCTCGTTTACCTCGCGCGACTCTCAAATTGATGGTTTCACCTCGTTCTATGCGAAACGATCATCGCGTCCCTTTCAGACGTCGTGCGCCGGCACATGGGCTAATCATTGTTTGCGAAAGAAAAAAAAAAGACGAGCGCCCGCCTCAAAGTGTAAGCGGACGGGAAAAACGAACAACCCCGCGGTATTCCGATAAGTTTAAGATAAATTGCTCGCCGATTTTCACTCGCCCTTCATTCGGACGGGTCGTTTTTTGTTACTCACCACATCAAGTGTGTGTAATCTACACTCGGAATCGATTTAGCAGAAATCATAACTAGCAAGTTACATCGGAATTTGCAAATCTTTCACCAGATCGTTATCGCTAACCGCCTATTTATTAGTTCCACGCGGCGGGGTAGTGGGAGATATTTTCAAGCATGAAACGCTGACGTGTTGAAGATTAAGTTGAGTTTCTCTTTGTGTTGCTCTTCCCTTTATCTTAAACAATATCACAATTTGTCTATATAAAAATATATCATTAATTGTTAATTAAAATTTTATACTGATTTTTAAATCGGTAAAGTTTTTTATAACGACACATAAACAAAATATCGTTTCCTAGAACACCTTAATAACGAATAGTTTGATTGATAACAATTTTAATGCGAAGGACGAACTCGACAATTAACAAAAAAATATGTTTATATTAATCTTCTCTTTAATAGTTAATAGCCCAAAACAAGACTCAATAAGTTTAGCGTAAAATCTACATCGACTTTAAATATATTGGTATATACTTAAAGTACATCGTCTTATTATAGTACGAGAAAATAAAATCACCACATGTCCAACCAGCGTGTATGCTATACAACAAAATGAAGTAGAAAAACACTTCATTTGTCTTCACTAATTAAATTGCTTTCAAAGTAGTACGATTCACAACCTACTTTACAACTTGTAGACACAAAACAAATGAGATGATCACGTCACCGCCTAACGTCAAAGTGATGGATCATTCTGGAAATAGGTCAGACAAGACCATTTAGCTCCCGACTTATATCAAATTAACATTCTTATAAAATGATTCTTATTAATGAAGCAAATGCTGTTCAATCATTTACTTGCATTCTACAAAGACATCAATATAAAGGAACAGCACTTTATTAAGAAAATAAAATATCGCAATATGGTTAAAGAAGATGAACCAAGCCGTTATCGTTAATTACGTAAATTTTTATAGTTTGCCTTTATCAAGTAAAATAAGTTAGTCATTGTTAATTTCACAAACACACGGAAAATTTAAGGTTTAATCCGAATTAATTAGCGTTATATTATACTAACGTAGCTTACTTTTATCTTCGATCTACCAGTACTATGGCGGGCGAGCAAGTTAATTACTTTAATATTGCGGACGTGTTAGCAAAGGTTATATTTACAAAACAATTACGTCGCAACATAGCTACTAAGAAAAAACACTTCGAACCGCAAGAAAATTAAATTAAACACGCACGAAGTAGCCACGACAATGAGGCGAAAATAACATAGGACAACTGGAAAATATACGGAAATCCGAATTATCATTCGATTTTCGGTTTATAATAAACATAGCCGTGGTAGCTCAGTGTCCGGGCGCTCGCTTTCAATTAAATATACTTAAGCAACCTGAGTTCAAATCCCGGAGCCAGCACCACCGAATTTGTTAATTTATATTTAACAATTTTAAGTGCTGATTTACCACGTGCTCAATAGTGAAGGAAGACCTCGTGAGGAAACCTGTATATTTAAGAAACAATGAAAAAAACTCTTAAATATGTGAAGGCCGCCAATGCGCAGTGGGGCCGCGTGGCGATCTGCGGCCTTATTCCCACTGTGTAGAGCAGGCCTGTGCGCAGCAGTGGGACATACAGAGGCTATTACTTTTTATGTATCTTTATACTCAAATTTATATTTTTCTAAGTGATATCAGTTCCAAGGTTCAAGCAATGTATTGGACATTGCTTGTTATTCATTCGGCAAGCAGTAATGTGTTAGGTACAACTGCGTTCCGGTTTAAAGGGCAATATTGTCCTGAAAATAAACTGCCCCTGACCCGGAGTGTAAAGTTTATTTGTTTCTAGGTAATGTTTATCATTATGCACACGACTAGCTCCCCAGTCATTTGTTTACGGTGGCAGAACCATGCAGCTGCATCCGTTGCTAAATGGGCTGACTCGAACCGGACAAGTACCACGACCTCACAGAAAATCGGCGTAAAGTGAAATTATTTTTGCTTCGGCGTTTCGTCCGGTGAGTAAGGTGGCCGGTGGCCAATCCCTCCTTCTCAAAGAGGACCCTCTCCTCCCTCCACTCCTTTCTTTCGTCTTCTTCCGCACCCTCTATAACACCCTCTCCATCACTCCTTCCTCCCGCTTCCAAAATCTTCCCCCTTTAAGGCTGGCAACGCATTTGCAAGTTCTACAATGCTGCAAATGTCCATGGGCGGCGGTGATCGCTTACCATCAGGTAAGCCGCTTACTCGTTTGTCAGCCTAATACAAAAAAAAATATAAAAAAAAAATTACGCAAGACAAAAAGTTATTTATCACAACAAGTCAGCGATAGCGATGCACCCTTTGCAATAACGACCGTCAATCAGATAACGTATCGTGCTGGAATGGAACACAAACGGAGGCATCCTTAAAAGTGAATTGTCGTGTCCGTGGACGTTCGAAACGCAACGGACGTCAAAGATTAGGGCGATTACAGGACTAAGAATTAATCATAGATACGTAGTCATCGTGATAAGTAATTGTTTGGTTTGTTTGCTTGGCTCATGCTATGCGGATATACGTACGAATCTATTATTCAAATACATAGATATCATAGATCACCACGTGTGTTGCAATATAACAGTTGTTTTCTTAACATCTGTTTTCTTAACGGCATAATTCGAAAAAATTAAGTGTGCTTTCCATTTTTTAGATATATACGCCATGTGTTGACTAAAAAGTTATACCTATTCAGTTAGGCATCCTTTAATGTGCATTAAAGCAGTATTTTAGCAAATGATAAGATATATTTTATTAGTAAAATGACGTCGATTACGTTAGCCTAACTCATCTTAATCGTTTTAAAACAAATACAATCATCCGATGTTTTGATAGTTAATCTGTTCCCATTCTTGCTTAACAAAATGACCTACGGGTCATAAGTTGTTGACCCCTGGTATATATTTACGACAAATTGGTCTCAGTAACGGCCAACTCGTTTAAGCCTAATCCCTAGAACAATTAAAGAAAAACATCGAGGTCAAATAGCGATGGCAACAAACCTTATCAATAGTGTGCCATCGGCCTCGGCGGGACGACGTTTCCGCCGCGTACGCGCCGTGTTACCTTTCGTGAGCGTCAACTCGTAAACAAAGCGACCTCTTGAACTTAATAACAATGTGAGGCGGGCGTGCGAAACGGGGGATGCGACCGAGGCCCGCCATAACTCTTTCGTGGCCCAACCGCCGCGGACCATGGCTCTGACGCGCCATATTTCGCGCTCCGTTCCAACAGCGGACCTAGTTCGTGGCCGGTCGCGATGACGCGCGCCGATAGCGCCGTTTGCGACTGCAGCAAGTCATATTTCTGACCCAAATCTGGACGCTTCGCTCGCAAGTGAGGATGTGAAACAAATGTCGTGCGAAACAACTGTTAAACATCTGGACGAGAAAACGTTTAGGCGAACAAGCAACAATACTTGCTATAGATAAAGGCAAAAGCGCGATATACCCATTTAAAGTTTGGAGAAAAGGTTCTGGATTATGCGAAGGAACAAGCAGCTCACATATTGCCATAGAAAATCTCAATATCAGATGCGCAAGGGCCATCATAAGTGTCTTCTATTTATTCTATTCATAGTATTGTCTTCTATTATTTAATACATTATTGAATAAAAGTTAGGCATGGCCTTCGAAAGAAAACAAGTGTTTTTTTTATTTATTTAATATTACTTTTTTATTTAATTTTACATTTTACGTTACCTAAATATGTTTTAAATTTTCAACAATATTAAAGTACAGGAAATCGGTCTTGAGTGCTGTTCCATATGTCTAATATGAATCGAACTAAGTTCAAAGTCAAAGTCAAAATACTTTATTCAAAATTGGATTGGTTTACAATCGCTTTTTGACGTCTAAAAATTCTACCACCTGTTCGGAAAAAATGCCTCAGTCCTGAGAAGAACAGGCGAAAGAAACTCAGCGGGACTTTAACTCA
>DWHO01000774.1:0-17897 GCA_018247575.1 Eurytides lysithous rurik
AACAGTGGGTCTGTTTTCTAATAGCTTATTTAGAAGCAAAAAATAGACATTGTTTCAAGATGTAAAAGTTTTCCCATACAATTACTATTATTATATAAATTTGTTTCAAATCTATAAAATCAGTCAGTTTTACTTAATATTTAAATTTCAAACTTACCAATAAATACTCAGCAAAGCACGGCAAAGTTATATAAATAATAATTACACGAATATTACAAAAAAACGTGCACGTATAGTAGAAATCTGATAGGATTACTACAAGTGTCAGTAGTAAGTTGTAGCGAAACTGTAACGTTTCAGTAACGGGCTGTTTTGACTGTAACATGAAAAGAGGGTTATTCTTAATGAAAGACCCTTACAAAAGTTAAGTGTTATATCATTTCCTTTCATCTCTGCAGATATGTATATCTTGTGTTCCGTCACAAGTCTTCCTTCTATGTTCTTATAAGATATACATAGATAGAAGACAGCCGTAATTCCTCTAATTAACTTGCTTTTACACATATTCTGTTTCGTGTTGTGTCATAACACAAAAAGGGGGCGTTTTCGTATATCATTAAACTCTTACTATATAAATGGTAGGTTCAAAAATGTATAGGTGGTTGAGTTAAAGTCATATAAAATAACAATGGCTGATACTGAGATACTGTTTTTACAACACGACTACCTAAAAATGTGTTCAGGGTGAATTGAATAATGTATGGTAGTTCAGTAGTTACAGCAAAGTAAAACTGTGATATATCTGCTAGATTCTTCAACCGATTCAAATGAAGATAGCATTATTACAATTACGTGCGTCATCTTCAACTAAGATAAACAGTTCTTGAGTACTGCTGCAATGGAATTTTTTTTATTTCACTACCATTAAGCACCGAAACGTTACCACTACGTGGTTATTATTACTGTAGTCTCTATCATATTTAGTGACAAATACTATGTCACTTTATAAATAGTCTTTTTCGTTCCTTTTCTCACATGATTCAAATTTTTTAAGCCTACATGACTTATTTACAGTTACCGCATGACATAATTCAGAGACAGATTAAAGTAAACTTTATACTACATACACAACGGAAGGTTTAATTTCAAAGATGCTACTAACAGCTCATTCTGAAATTACAACTTTTAACATGTGAAAAGTTGTAATTTCAGTTCTTATCATTTCATTAAGAGCTAATTTTAGCAAAAGGTGTTCGATTAACAAAATATTTTGATCGATTATCATAGGTGACATTTTCGATAGGTTTTAAATGACCGTTTTATCATTCACGCTCACGGCAACGACAAGAGCTGGGAAGCCTAAATGATAAAAACATTTAATGTTTGAGAGCCGTGTTTTTTATGGAATACAGGCTATAATTGAAACTGGATCCTATCTGTACATTAAAATATATATTAAAATTATATATTTGATGTTGTTTTGGATTTGTAGACTTTATCTGGATTTATGGGGATATTTATTTTATAAAATATTTATTGAAATCGGCTATCTCAAATTGTCTCTAAACAAACCTTAGCCAATTTATAAAGTATTTCAAGCTTATAGACGCATGAAGCTGTTATACGAGCTGTGCATCTTTGGTGACTTCATAACTTCATAACAGCTAACTGCAGACTTACATTGCTGCGTTGCTAGCCCTTAAAATTATGCAATGTGTATTATTAAGTTATTATAAGTAATCATTTGTAAGTATATATAAATAATTAATGCGCGAAGAGAAAAACTTTGGACCTCTTTTACAGTATTTACAGTTTATTGGACATTTTTTTATGTTATTCATGAAACATATATTAAATTAGATAAGCTAATTCGTTCATTGTTTACGTTTATACTACTAACTATACTATACAAAAAACTGTATTATTCAATTACTAAAGAGTATTCTTCTTGAAAGCCTCCTTGGTCGATTTCGACTACTAAGCGATCACTAGTATAAATAAATATAATAAGTAAGTACATTAGTAAGTTATTCGACATCTTTACTATATTAGCAATTTAAAGTCTTCGCGAGAGTTAATTTTTGTTTCGATAGTTAATGCAATTAAATTAGAAATAATAATCTTGGACGCTTGCCTGTTGAACATTTGTTCAAAGTGAAAAAAAATATTATCCAACAATATCTTTATTGACAACGGAAATATATGAAGTTTAGCGCTCTTTTTAGTTGGTCTATAGACATATGTTATTTATTATTATGCTTGCTTTGAATTCAATAATCTCGAGCAACCTACATAGTCGGGTCATAAGTTCAGTCACACGATGAAAACTTTTGAATTTTAAACTTGACCACAAAAATATTTATACAAAAATAAAAATGTGCATTTATATCAAATTTTTCAGAGCTAATCGAAAAATTTAATATAACCAAAACATTCGTTTATCGCTGCAACAAAGGATATAATAAGTCAAGTGTAGAAGATAGGAAAAGAAGTGCTCGCATTCGCACTATTATCATTTGTTCAAATAAATCCGGGATGCGGTAAAACAATACAGTGATATTATTTTTTCGGATGAAAAAAATTGCTGTGGGGGAGAGTTTAAATGAGCAAAATGATAAGATATTGGTCCACAGAAGTAGAAGAAGAAGCGAGCCGCCGCATTCCGCGTATCCAGCGTTGCCATTTTCCATTGTCACGAATGGTTTGGTTAGAGTGTCATAATCGGGCTTGGGCTGAGGTATATTATAGTATATTATTGTGAGAATGGCGTAAAAACGAATGCAGTTGTGTATTAAAAAACAAAAAACAGTTCGTACAAGCCTTTCAGAATCACTTTCTAATGCCATGTTTAATAATAGACTCTGGGTATTCAGCAAGATTGACTGCGGCACCACATAGAGCGAAAAGCACGCAAAACTGGTTGTTGGAATGTGAAATTAACTTCATACAGCATCAAGACTCTTCGCCGGTTCATATTTAAATGCGTTGGATTATAAAATATGGCAACACTTAAGAGGGAAAGATCATTTGGAGTCTCTCCAAGCATCCTTAATCAAAGCAGCTACCAATATTGATATGGACACCGTTCTTACTACTCCAGATTGCCACGCTGGTTTTATTTAGTCTTTTCTAAATCGCCGGGGTATTTTTTTTAATTTAATTATTTTTGAAAAAGCTCCTTTAGTATAAGGATCTATGTTTTAGTATGTTCCTTATGTTATACTCCAATATATACTGTAAAACAAACATGTGTCAATTATTTAACAATAAACACGTGACAGAACTTATTACCCGACTAGGTAAGTTGTGAACTTACTTAGTTGGGCCATCGGGATGTGAAAAAAAAGTCTTTAGATGTAGACCTTGGCAGAACCTTAAACTTAACTTAAACTTAGTGTTGATTTCTCACAAGTAGATAAGTGATTCGCTTATACGCTCCGATTTGCATAATAATACAAGTTTTTTTTTATGTAGTAGGCTGACAAACGAGCAAGCGGTTCACCTGATGGTAAGCGATTACGAAAGGCAGGAGGAGGAGCGGGAACAAGAGTGAGAGAAAGAATAAGGAGAAGGAGGGGATGGGCGACCGGCCACCTCACTCACCGGACGAAATGCGGAAACAAAAACACTTCCACATCACGCCGATTTTCTGTGAGATCGGGGTACTAATCCGGTTCGAGCCAACCTATTCAGCAGCGGGAACAACTGCGTGGCTCTACCACCGTACAAAGTTAATAAATTACGAAAATAGATATTAGGTTAGGATAATTTTATCAAATATTTAAAAAAAATCTAAAAGCCTGGTCCATTGTAGTACAGGTTGATTATTATGTTCATGGTTCCTAATAGATTGAAGGGATGGAACTGGAACGTCCAATTGAAACATTTTAGTCGCAATATATTGTAAGAGATTTTCACAAAGTGTAAAATTGCCTAAATTTAATTAAATCTGTAACGCGCCCAATATTCTAAGATTGATATCGCCTTGTGATAGCTAACCATCGTTTTACAAGGACGTAATAAGTATCAGATGAGATATTGAAATGGACGGATATTAATTGAATATTTCTTTTTAATAAAATTTCGTAATAGGTGACGCTTTATCATTTCAAAACAAATAAAACCATTTTTGTAATATCTTTAAAAACATGAAAATCTCTCGTTATTCATTCATTAGTGGTACCAAGTTTATATAATTATTAATAGTTTTTTTAGTTTACATAAAAAGTCTAAGTGACAACCGAGTCTCTGCGAGTTATTCGACCATCAAGCACAGTTCAATGTGAAGCACAGTCAATGAGTTAAGAGATTCTTGACGTGTTTCTATTGAATAATTTTTATTTAAATAGGCTTATAGGCGTTTTTACAATTAAAGCCAATTGTAAAAACTGTGTATGATAAACATGACCTATGAAAACACAGGTTAGTTGGATGATTAAATGCCATAAATTTAAACAACATTATTTGAGTCTGCTGGTTGCAAACTTGAACATTTCTTTACTAAAAGAGATAAGACCAATAAACAAGGCAAAAAGGTTACTAAAACATTTTACCTCCCTAGGTAGGCTTAGCTATAAGTATATTTGCAGAAGGCGAATGGGATTCGTTTTTTCTTGAATCCAAACAAAAAATGTCTACATCACCGTCATCGAACCTAACCATTACAAAATCGAAAACAAATATATTTTTCTGACATTGTCAATAACAAACCGAAAGAACAGGGCCCGTTTTTTTTTAAAAAAAAAGTAAAACAAAATCCATATTTGTTTTAACTTAATACCGTTATTTCTATATTTTATGGCATATTTAAACTAGGGTTTGCTTGCCGCGAAGGCTTTATTTCTGTAATTTTTTTCGTTTCTTTTGGACAAAATGTCCGTGTGGTGACAATGGTGTTACTTTGAATCCCACAATCGACTCATCAGTTCTTCATGCACGAAGTATTTAAAATGAATAGACTATAACGCCCTTTTTGGACTTTGTATTTTCGGATCTTTACTGTTTTTATACGACTATACAAATATTTTTAATAGTGTACTTTGTTCACACAGACATTTTGTAATCTTGAGACACAGAGAGCGAACTAATAAACTCGTTTCACAATAATATGACAGATTTAAAGTAGTTAATCATTCATTGTTGACTCGATAAGCAGAAAGCTTACGGGATACTCTTAATGAAATAAAACGAAAAGATAGAACGTACGTAGTTCTGAGACGAATTGAATCATGTTCATATGTTGAGTTTTACGACAACGCTGTCAGTCATTACTCCGTATTTTATTTAATTAAAAACATCTAATGACATCTTCAGACCATCCTTACTACATTAAAACATAGGTTTCCAATGGGGGCGTACACGGAATACGGACGAAATTTAATGGACTCTGGAACGAATTAATTTTTATTTTTTTTATTATCAGTAGATAACAGATAGACATATAAAATGGGTATAATCAACTGTTATGGAAAAGGGTGCGTTGGAATTTTTTTTCTTATAGTGGGTAAAAATTCCGATTCCTCCTAAGGAGAATTCGAGATGCTTTTGTAATAAAAATGCTCCCGCGAGCGTAAGAGGCCTGTAATTAACAACTTGTATAAAGTGACAAGCTTCATATAATTTAATTAATGACAGGACATGGACAAATTAATTTAATGATTATGGACTTCATATTCTTTTAGATTATTTTTATTTATCAAACGAACAGCAGTGTTGTTAAGTTTGATTATTATTGTATGAATCGCTTTATTTGAAGATACCTCTAAAAATAAGAAAGTTTTGCCGAACAAGTACCTCTAAAGAATGAGAGAACTGTTGACATATTGTTTAGATGAGTGTATTGTAAACCCTGAATACGATTTATTTGCAGTCAGTTAGAAGCATTTATTAACTCTGTAGTAAACCTTAAACCTTAAGACCTAGAAAGGCAGTCGTTAACTTAACGAAATTTTATATTAGATAAGCACAAATTTAGGTCCTTTTCTATTATAATTTAGGATATTCACTGTTTCTTTTTTCTTTATTTATCATTTACTACAAAACCAAAAATGGAAATTGAAATTACTTTATATCTTTAGGCACTCTCTACCAGTTTCGGTTTTGCAAGTATTAGTGTAAACTAAAGCTACGCGTCCACCCTTTTTTAACTGCGGGACGAGCAACAACTAGAAGCCCAACAAGTGATGACTGATCGCAAATAGTGCTGGGATATAATTTCGTGAATTGTTGGACTAAGTTAAATATTTTATCTCCCTTATCTGAGGAAAGTTTGATAGGAATTTTAGTTGTACTGAATTTAAAACCCTAGTGAAATTGTATTCACAACGGTGGTAACTATCCCCCATACGTACCGTCTAATTAAAACACTGATTCGAGGCCAGGCTTCTTAAATAAACCGTAACTTACCTCACGATATCACTTTGCAAAAACGCGAGACAAAACTAATAAATAAAAGGGCACGCCGTTGGTAAAGAATTGTTTTAGACTTCTTAGACTTGAACTGAAATCTTAAACATTTTCGGCTAGAACATTGAACATAAATTTTCGCATATACATAATTAAGGATCTTAGTTTAAGAAATATTTATGTCAAGTATAAATCGAAAACAAGGATGGGCAAAAGTCATTTTGATTTTAAGCCAAAACTACAGCTACCCTATTAATATAAATAAATAGTTAGTAGCTGATATTTGTTAATATTTTCGCTGTTTACGGATATAATTTTAGTTTTAATAATTATACAACATTTTTTGTCATTAAACATTTTTTCATTGTGACTAATTTAAAATAATAACATTATTTTGTCCCCCATCTTCTGATGTTTGTTTCATCGGAGATATAATTCTGTGCAGTTTTGCATCTCTTCATTCCGTCTTATTTTTATTTTAAAAACCACTCTATTAAAAATCCTTACTATGTTAGGCGTAGCTAATAAAAGGCGTCAAAGTCGCCGTGAGAAGAATGAGTGTAAAGTGAATTATCAATATGATGGCATAAAAAGGCCATCATACTGATAATTCACTTTAAGACCCGAAATTTAAAAATAAAAGACGCTAAATTGTTTCCTTTCTCTTAAATTTGTGCAGTCTAGGACTAGACAGTCAGGTGTACTATATTTGTAATCTGTGTAATGTACTATATATAAATCATATCTGAATAATGTAGTGATGAAATAAAATTCACTGTATGAGTTCATCATTTTCTGTGTATATCAGATTTATAATTATCATAAATTATTAATACTAAAATCTTAACGCATGCTATAAAATATTTTAAATGTCAAAATGTCAATTTAAATAAAATTCGTAAAATGTTATAAAAGAAATAAAGTTACAATTACATAGTATAATAGTTGCAATTATAAAGTGCTGTTTGTCTGTATTAATCTCTTGTAGTTTTTATCATAGTTACAAGTCGTATTGGCGAATTACTTTTTGATTGTCAAAAAAATGAATACCTCTACTAAACCAAACCTTTGTATAGAGACACTGTTAAGCAACATATTTACCTATAAACCGGTTTGCATATAAATGTCGTATCATGTTTATAACCGGTAAACATTTTGTGCAAGAAGGGCTCACCATATTCCACAGCATACCTTCCTTTTTAACATTTCAAGAAATAATACTCTCAAAATATGTCAACGATTGATGGGAGGGGTCACGTATTCAATCATTATACGGCAAAGTGAGTGTTTGTATAAAAGGCAATCACTTGCCTTTGAAAGTCAATTTGGGGAAAAAGCGGAGTAGAAGTAATACATATTTGCTTTCATGTTTCGTCATAAAGTGTTCGTGGAATTCTATTAAGCTTCAAGTTTCATGACAGATTGGCGGTGGCACCATCTGGCTGGTTCATATATTTTAGCTGGCAATGAGGCATTAATTCGGCACATATTTTACGTAAAATTTGGGGTATTTGAGCTGATCTTGGTCCTCGATGTATATTTTTTATAAATATTGTGGTATTCATATGTACTAATAACTAATAGTCAATCATAATAAATATTTATTGTCCATAATTTACTGTACTTATTAAAGTGAAACTTTAATAAGTTTAAAAATTTTGCCCAAAAACGAAAATATTAAGTATAAACGACTTTTTTTATTCAGAACGCAATTGTCGATCAATTGTCAATTTCGCCAATTGTCTTCAAATTATCGATATTTTTTTATTTAAAAGGTTTATCGCAAGTTCTATAAATTACCTCACATATACACTAGGGAGTTCCTTAAAATAAAAGGGAAAATAATAATTGTTAAATTTATATGATAAGGGTAAAAAAAGGTTTATTCTGTTTCGTAGTGGTATTAAGTTTTGTATATAAATCTGACGCTATTGTTCGCTGGATACAATGAATATCATTATGGAACATTTAACGTTCGATCAGAAAACAACATTACATTTTGAAGGAAAATGGTTTTGGCCCGCCTCAATTATAAGCTTTTATATTTAGATTCAGTCGATAATAAAATTATTGGATCTAGAAATATGTATATACATATATTGAAATACATCAATTACAATGTTATTAAAATTTAAGAACTTCAACAATTTTTACTAAAATTCTCTATAATGATCGATAAATGAATCTAACACTAGCGATAAAATCATCGCTGGGAGTGAATTCGAGGAATTGCCCACAAATGTGAACATATATTAAATAGATGCGAGATGGGCGCAGTTTAAGGTTTCAGTTTGCGGTCTGGGGGCAAGTCCGCGATCTACTCGGTTCTAGCTCAATGAGCGCGCAAGGGCGTGGCACAAAAATTTTGTTTCAGTTACAGAAAATACTTTAAAGGGATGTCTGTTCTGGTTATAAAATATAAACGAATTAAAATAACAATAAATATAAACAATAAAAATAATTCATTTCTTTATTAAAAATTTAAACATCCTTTGCAAATCTCATTTTTATATATAACTAAAATCGAGCATCGTCAAATATAAGCTAAACTACAACAAAGAGTAATGCGCTTGTGTACACCAATATAATATTGCTACTACACAAGAATATCTGTAATGGCCTCTATTTTTTCCTAATAATACTGTATCTAATCTATCTACAAGCACTGGTTGACTCTGGTTACATTGAATGTTTCACCTTATTCCACTGAGAAAAGAGCAGAAAAACCTGTAAACAAAACGTTATGTTTATTTCAGGGTTTTTCTAGAGTAGTGTAGGAAGAGAAAAAATAAGAACATATTAATTGAAAGCAACAAAAAAATTGGGAAATAAATATGAGACCGTCAGTTTGTCCGGAGTAGGAAGTTTGTGCTTACGTCTAATAAAAATGTTCTCTTATTGCGCTCGACAGAATAAAAGTCAAATTGCAAAACTAGTTCGTTTCCATATTGCTATTGTTCTGCATTAATTTCTATCGACGTAAATATCTAGGTCGTGAAACGGTCTTAGTGTAATAGCAAAGTTATGTCGTTTCCGGAAACGAGCCTCTTTCCGCCTAGACATCGTAACATCGGATGTATTGATATCGTCTACTTTAATCCGTACTCAGCGAACTGCAGACATATTCCTTTCATTTTGTACGTTTTAACGTTAAGCAAAAGTTTTCCGTGTAGATTTTGAAAATAAAATGATTGTATCGTGTTTCATTAATATTTCTAATTTTCGTCTCGCATGTTATAGATATACGGTTACAGATATGCCAAAATTAGTCCGATGCTTATTAAAAATACCTAATTTTGGTCCTTTTTGTAAAGTGATTGGAGTGTTGGGAATTAATTACGATATTAAATGCTACAAAATGGTATGACATTTTGTATTTTTAACAAAGTAATGTAAATGGTATTTTCTGTATACTAAATTATGTTCGAGAGGCGTTTTTTCCTTTATGTTTTTAATTGTTTCAATTCCGAGTATTTAAATTTTATTCCCAATGCATACAAATTAAATCTCTGTCAAAAGTATGGTCCAAAGGAAGAACAAACTAACCAACTAACACATTTTCGTTTTTATTATCCGGTAAAGAATTTTTAGGAATGATGAAAATAATGACGCAATTATAGAGATGTAGAAAATCCGAAGATTAAAGGTAAAAAGACAACAATTCCTTTTTTTACATAAAAGACCGAACATTATGTTTCTTTTTATTTTTCTATGTTTATTTTTTGGGTATAAAAAATGAATGGATAACAATAATAACGAATATATGCAACTTGATGTCGAAAGAATTGGTTTTTCCCAAGCTAAGCGACTAGCGATTCATACTAGTGGCATTTTGAATTAACTTCACAATTTTAAAACAGAGGCCATCATAGTATATTAAGGAACTATAACATGTTACAACATTATTAAAAAAATGGAAATTGTTTCTTTTTTTTTTTTGAAGTTTTATCTATTTTGTAACTGATGGCTTCATCTATTCGCTACTAATAACTATGTACATATACCATACGTTGACTTTGTTAATTTATAATTAACAATTTTAAATGCTGATTTACCACGTTCTCAACGGTGAGGGAAAACATCGTGAGGAAACCTGCATATTTAAGAAACAATGTAAAAAAAGTTAAATATGTGAAGTCCGCTAATCTGCAGTGGGCCGCGTGGCAGTCTGTGTCCTTATACCCTCTATATATACATATATAATCGGTTACTTTACTATATATCATATGTAAATGATATTATCCTATTCCATTTCAATGAATACAGTACAATAAAAGATGTCTTAGTATTATCAAAAGGGTTCTATTTGGTTTCGTTTTAATACATAGCAATGAATTAAAGATTGTGTTTAATAAGAGATTATAATTTTCATTGTTTCGTTGCTTTCCAAAATATAAAGTCTACGTTTGAAGTAAGCTAAGATAAGCCAAGGTAAAGTTATGTATCATATCATTATATCCCCATTCGAGAAAATAGCTATGTGTCATTGATCAAAATAGACAAAGGGGAACGGTGTTGTATAATGATTTGTGTTTAACAAAGATATAAATAAACATTCATACTATATATACATAATGATGTATATATGATATAAATGTTTATATCTGTACTGTCTATACTCATACCCTATGCAACAGCAAAGGCTCCTGTACTTAGATATTAGTACACGCTGTACATAAATTTATTTTATGCAATACGACTAATAATACTACGACCCATCTCTTACTATTCGACCAGTTTAGTACCATGGAATTTATTCTAAAGGTTTATTCTAAAAAATACATGTTAATAAATTTTTTACGCTATGCTGGAAATGAGCATGATGCTAGTTGATAATAAATTCATAGCGCGGCTAGGTTACTAGGCCGCGGTACGCTACACATTTATTCGCATATGCAATTGGTCAAACTATGAGTTCTATGTAAAATTGATACATGTTAAGGACATTTTTAAAGATATATTTATTTACAGGCTGTCAAAAACCTGTCAAACAGTGGATCAATTTAAATCACGATGTCGGGGCCAGTTTTGTCTAATGACACTCAAAACTACGTCATAAACGGTAAGTATTAATACTAACTAACACTGGTTAATATTACCTTGGGGAAACATTTGTATGAATAATAATTAGTCTAAATCCTAAACCGTTGTGTTATTATATGTATTTAAATATAATCTTTTAAAAGTTTGATAAACTGGACAATTTAACAAAAAATATGTTTTTGTTAAATTCATTTTGCACTAAAATTCTATTTTCAGACTCGGATATTTCATGTATCGACTTTTTTTAATGGAACACATGACTATGTAACTTGATCCGAAAACTGTCAAATTGCATTTCTTTGATTAGATGAACTAAAAGCTCAGTGTAATACGTTTATTTTTAAGCTAAGGCTTAAGCTATAAAATGACAACTGATGAATAATTTTTTTTTATCATATCTGAGATCGGTATTAGAGCGATGCGATTAGAGCATATTGAATTTCAACAGGGGACGCGGTGTTTCGGTGAGAGGACATGGAGGGCGCGGAAGGAGATGCTTTCGTGTGGGAGGCGCTGTACTTACGATTTCCAGCTCAAAATGCGACATGGAATTCCACCAATTGGATGCCAGACAGTTGGAACGTGACAACGCCAAATGCTACGTGGTGGGACACCTCCGCGCCCTTTGAAACACCAGCCGCCTTACTTCGTGCGGCAATCAAAGCCGTCTTCCTTGGCTTATTAATTTTAGCTACAGTTATCGGTAGGTTTCTCTTGTTGTTGACTTCTATCTTTAAACGAGATGGCTTGCCAAAAAGTGTGTCAATTTTTTTTATGCAGTCGTGTTATAACGAGCAGTCGGCTCATCTGATGGAAAGTGATCATCGCTGCCCATGGATATTTGCAACATTAATAATCCTCCCGACCGAGTCCGGACACGGCAGCCGATCTACTAGAGATCAGTCAAGTGCGCAGAACATATTATAGTGCACAAGCGTTTGCGCAGACAAAGGTGCACTCACTCTTCCTTGACTCTCATACCCCAATGGGACGGATAACCGACACGACCGGAGAGAGATCAACACTTCCACTTTACGCCGATTTTCTGTAAGGTCGTGGTACCTATCCAGTTCGAGCTGGCGCGTTCAGCAGCGGGGGCAGCTGCGTGACTATACCACCGAAAAAGTTATTCGCGTGTGTGAGTATATATGAATCAAATATCTCATTTTTTAATAACTCGTTTTTTATTTGTACAGGTAACGTTTTCGTGATAGCAGCTATTCTTTTGGAGAGGCACTTACGGAGTGCAGCAAACCAACTAATTTTGTCGCTAGCGGTAGCGGATTTGTTGGTGGCATGCCTCGTAATGCCTTTGGGAGCAGTGTACGAAGTGGCCCAAAGATGGACCTTAGGTCCGGAGCTATGTGACATGTGGACTTCGGGAGACGTTCTCTGCTGCACTGCTTCCATTCTTCATCTAGTAGCAATAGCTCTTGATAGGTAACAAATCAAATAAGCCTTGAATTTTTTATTTTTTTTTATCGATTCAATTATAACTATCATTTTCAGGTATTGGGCCGTAACTAATATTGATTACATCCATGCTCGAACTGTCCGACGTGTGGGCTTGATGATTGCCTGTGTCTGGATAGCGAGTTTCCTCGTATGCATAGCACCGTTATTGGGTTGGAAAGATCCAGATTGGAACAGACGTGTAGCTGAAGACTTACGATGTGTTGTGAGCCAAGATGTCGGTTATCAGATATTCGCAACAGCATCATCATTCTATGTACCGGTGCTTGTCATTTTGATTCTATACTGGAGGATATATCAGACGGCTAGAAAAAGAATACGCAGACGTCGAGGAGCTACGGCACGTGGCGGGGTTGGGCCTCCCCCGGTTCCAGCTGGTGGCGCTTTGGTTGCAGCTGGGGGCAGTGGTGGAATTGCGGCAGCAGTGGTTGCTGTTATCGGTCGCCCACTACCAACGATATCTGAAACGACAACCACTGGCTTCACAAATGTCTCTTCTAACAACACGAGTCCGGAAAAGCAATCTTGCGCAAATGGCCTGGAACCGGACCCGCCTACGACCGGTTACGGTGCCGTTGCCGCCGCCTATTACCCTAGTTTGGTGCGACGTAAACCGAAGGAGGCCGTTGATTCGAAACGTGAGAGAAAAGCGGCCAAGACGTTGGCAATAATAACTGGGGCGTTTGTAGCGTGTTGGCTCCCATTTTTCGTATTAGCTATTTTAGTTCCCACGTGTGATTGTGAAGTAAGCCCCGTGTTGACGTCTCTGTCTCTATGGCTAGGATATTTTAATTCGACTTTGAACCCGGTGATATATACGGTCTTTAGCCCAGAGTTTCGACACGCGTTTCAACGGCTGCTGTGCGGCCGTCGATCGCGTCGCCGACGCCCTCCCCCGTAGTCTATGTCCCAGCCTTTAGTCGACTGACTTCATGTATGTAGCTCGATAAACATTGTGTTACCTTGTTACATTTTCAGAGATATATTTACACCCCTTTATTTTTTGTACGTGATTAATGTTATTACGATTATCTGTCTAGTTAATAAACCAAAGTTTCCTTAATCGTTCGTTTTATTTACAAAGCTGGTTTTAACAAAAAGAAAAAGTGACTTTTATAACACACGTAAATACTTAATAGGAAGTCGTAATTAAAATCAATTACACAATTACAACATTTGTAATATAAAATGTTTATGAATCTGAGAGTGAATGTCAGATTTACGCGATACTTTCGCGAAATATCGGTCTATATGAAAATGTCTTTTTATTTTCTAGAGTTTAGAAGTTTGTTTGGATAAAGGTTTCATAAACTTTACTTATCGAGAGATCTGTTAAATGGATGTCGTTTTAAGAGAGATTCTTTTGATGGTAAGTTATAGTAGGCATTCTCTTCGCTGTTTTCCAACCAAATATTAGCATTTCCTTTCAGACCTGCCGGACAAAACAGAAATAATTGTTGCCATTGAACGTTATCGTTATATCGTTATTTTACCGCCTGCTGTTCACGCGTTACCCTGTGCCGCATGAAAGAGAAATGGGACCATAGTAATCACTCGACAAAGATTTACTTGTTATTACTGGACTTTGAGAGCAAGCCACGTAGTTCATAACTCTGATTTTATGCTATTATAGTGAAGTGTATCAAGCACCTGACTTGTTCGTAATGTCGCTAATTTTGGAAAAAAAAAGAAAGGTACAAATGCTTTAGTTTGAAACTAAGAAGTTCAATCAAAACAATATCCCTATTTTTTTTATTTATGTTGTAAATGATGGAATGCTTTCTCGAGATTAAATTGTCTTAACGTCAGTAAGTATTCCAACAGTAATTAAGACAACTAGCACTTAGCTTTGCACACATTTTTATTGTAAACTTAATAACATATCTGGGTATATAAACCGACATTATTTATAACATAATTATAAGTGTAGATATTAATAGATAGAAGTATTTAGTGTTCGTTGCAGAATTGGCGAGTGTTGCTGATAGAAAATAGTAGCTACTTTATTTTGCGTAAAAGCGTGATTATAAGACGCCATCATTATAATGGAAACCAAAGCCAGGTCAAGCCCAAATAAGGAAAATCTTTTTTTGTTATAAAGTAATTGAAGGGGCGTTCGATGCGGGTACATAATTTTAACTATCTTCTGGAAATATTTTTCTTTCTTTACTGAAAAATATTTATCAATCGCCACCCACAACTTTTCATTGTCGGAAAAATGCTTACTTCGAAGTCCTCTCTTGAGCTTTGGGACAGAAAGTAAGGGGTTAGATACCCGGGTTGTATTGTGAATGATTGATTTCTTGAAATTCGCAATTCCGCACAGCAGCCTTGGCACCCCAGGAAGAGGTGGCTTTGAACTTCTTTTGTCGGTTTGTTTCTTTTTTATGCCACCACATGAGTTCTTTCTTTCTCTCAAAATTAACCCACGTTTCATCATTGGTTTAAGATTCGGTCGAAAATACTATGCAGATTTTCACCACAGAACTCTAAAAACTTCTTGCAACAATCAACTCGCACTTGTTTCTCAAGCGCCCTGAGCATTCACGGTACCCACCTTGCACCGGCCTTTGACAGATTCAGGTGCTCATGAAGGATAGTGTATGTCCCCACAGATAGATGAGTACTTTCTGATAATGACTCTTGAACGGGCATCTTCAAGTTTAAGTTTCTCAACGATTTTGACGTTTTCTTCAGTAGTTCCGCTCATCGGCCCACTGGCACGTATGCCGTTTTCAATACCCTCTCGACCCCGTTTAAATTCACTAGACCACTTTTCAATAGTAGATAATGAAGGAACAGAATCTTGCTAAACAGCCGACATTTCCTTGCGAATAAATTGTATCTTACCTTGTTTTTTCTAACATTATAATCGTGTGTGCCTTTTATATATCTTGAATCTTAAATAATAATGGCGATTAAATTAAATAATAGTGGTGAATTAAAGTTTATAATATAACTAAGACTGTTTTTAACTAATGAGATAATTTAAGTACCCTCATCATCAGTATGTCGACCCAATACCGAGAATACATTGAACGCCCCTTGTATATGTAGAAAGTAAAGTAAGTTTGTAAATTTTGCTACTCCCTTGATAGTAGTATCCGAACTGAAAACTTTATATGCCCACCTGTTTCGCGGCTTTAAAGTGTTGTTTTTTTATCAAATATAATGTAAAAAGAAAATTATTGCGAAGATATGTTTTCGATTCTCAAAAAGGTTACGCGCTAACTGAAAGTATGAAGACTAAATACTAAAAGAACATTGAGCAAATGCATGTGTAGGGCAAGTAAAGTAGTTTGAACTCACTTTTTTATTGTATTTACAACATCAAGATACTTTAATTGCAAATGCAGTGGTATAACGTTATTTGAGATAATCTTTTCTGAAATAGGATTGCAAAGATTTGAAAGAAGATGTGTATGACGTAAATGTTTTTTAAAATAAGAAAGGCTGGGAGGAGTCCTAACAAAAAGATTCTCAAGCTTTTTATGAAACGTCAAACCCTCGTCGAATTCGACGTTCAGAATCAATGATCGACAGCACTATATATAATCAAAAATTAAATAATCTCTTTTAAGGGTGTTTCACATAAAAATCTACGAGTATTACATTACTCAAAAAGTCGTCTATTTAAATAATAGTAATAGACATGAACATGTCTATTACTATTTAAATAATGGCAATCTAAAACTGGTTAAAAAAAAACTTTTCGTCCAGAAAGCAGATAAGTGCAGCAGGTTTTTTATTTTCGAAAAGTAAAACGTTTTTACTTATTTATGTAAAAAATAATATTATTAGTAATATTGCGTGACACTCTTTTCATATAGGATAATATTTTGTACAGGATAATTTTGCAAAGGCTGAAAAAAAAAACATAACTGAAGGGAAATATTTTTTTTTAATTAAAAATATTCTCTCGGCCTTCTTCTTAACTTCACACACTTCACACACACAAACTTCATAATATATGTACACAATGTCGCACTGGTACCACCAGACAGCTCAGCATATGGTATTCTTGCCGAAGCGATATGGCCTTGTATGTTGATGAACCGGCTTTGCCAGGTGAGTTTGCTTCAGATTTCCGTCTATCCGTCACAAATCGATGCAAAAACGTTTTCCTTTCGTGGCTTTAAGCAGCATTTCATAAGAAATTGCGTTTTTCCATTTGATGTATATTCAAATTGTGTGTAATACGTTTACCGAGTTTTTTTTTATTGCTCCATGCTCTTAAACGACTGCTGATTGTTTCTTCTGATACTCATAATGCCTCTAATCGCTTTTGAGTTTGAGTTGGTTCACCATCCAATAACACCTGCAATTTGTCATTTTTGCATCCCTGTGGTTTACCAGAGTCTTTGACATAAAAATTGTCGAAACCATGTTTCACATGGACTAATCGTTGGAACCTTTTCACCAAAAATATGGCAGACAATGATTTTCAATAGCCTTTTTCTTTCAGACACGAAACTCCACATGGTTACTGAACGATAAAACAAAGAGGCTAGTTTTTGGCGGACTTAACTTGTGTGGGTTTTCCTTTAATGTCACACGAACAAAATGGCTTCTGTGTCAAATTAATTGGCTGCGTATTTTTCATCGGCGCCATCTCTCATTTAAACCGGAAAAAACTTATGCACACACACATTCGTATAATTACCACACTTCAAATTTAGTTACGTAATTTAGAAAATTAGGGTACAATGAAACAACAATCCTCTAAGTACAAGTAAATAAGACGGATGTTACACAGTCGATAGGATAATGAGGATTTTGACGAACAATAATTCGTAATTTATATTATTCTTATTATTTAACGAGCTTATCACTTCTTTATCTATAGTTAAATACTAAAACCGCAAAGGCTGTCGTTTTAAAAAAAAGTTATTTGTAGAATGTTTAGCGATTCTTAAACTCTGGTGATGCCGCAAAGAGCGTCTTCTCTTCAAGTTTATGTCTTATCTTATCTGGACTGACGTTGATGCTTTTAGCCTATGCGGCTCTGTAAAGCTTCATCGGATCGCCTAATCCGT
>DWHO01000775.1:0-17888 GCA_018247575.1 Eurytides lysithous rurik
CGAAAATTAGAAAATAAGTATTTTTTAGCATGTGGAATGCTTTGTTGCTTTTAACCATATAAAATGTATGCATTAAAAAATGCCATATCCATTAAATAAAAAAATGTTTTTCTGTAACTCTTGGCAAATTTTCTCATTAAAATTGGGATACATTTTACTATAATTTGATTATTATTCAATGCACAACCGCAATATTTGAATGCATTAAACTCAACAGAGGAACTGAGAAAAATAGAACGTACTTATTAAAAATAGTCATGTGCTCTACATGTCACATCGAGGTTTTCCCCAGACAACAGTTGACGTGCATAGCACATCATTCCAGGTCAAGTGGTTAAGAGAGTTATTTTTTTAAATATAATTTCACTATGTTTAAGTTAGTTTGTTGGCTGTATACTGGACCGTTAACAAACATTTCATTCAGAACTTAGTTTTGTGTAAATAAAATTTGTAGAGTTATGTAAAATTTTAAAATAAAATATTTCCATGATACTTTAAAACAAGATTCCATTTGCTCCTTATGAAATTTAAAAAATAAAAAGAATATAGTGTTGTCAGTTACTCAACAGTGAAGCAGTAATTTGTAAGCATTATTTTGTTTTGGTTTCAACAGTAAACAAAAACTGGCATAATTATAAGGTAGAGAAATAACAAGAGTTTACTGTGAAAACCTGTTAAAAATTTTGTTTAAGTCTTAAATGCTTACACTTAGTTATTATGCTAAAATATCATTTTATACTGAACATTATATTTTTGTTGTTATTAGAATAAGTAGAAACAGTTGATACAAATTTTGCATCCTTATAGGTTTCTTAGACCTAACCTTTGCAGAAAACTTGTTATTAATGACTTTAGCATAGTTTTACCAATCAAGTTTTGATTTGTCTGTTTTAACCATGGGATAACTATTTTTCTGTCTGTCATTGCAGTCAATTATATTAAAAAACTTTTTAATCTGAAAGTCTAAATTTATTTATTTATACGGCAAATATTTTTGCCTCACACTGTATAACTGCGTTTTTTTAGGAAGGTTTAAAAGGTGCTTCTATTTCAAGCATTACTGTTAACAAATTTATATTTTGAAAATAGTACTTTGTGTTCGGATTTATGTAGACAGTACCTTAACTTCATCAGTTTATACAATACTAGACAAATGGTTCTCCATTTGTCTAGTATTGTATAAGTCATCTTCTTTGTCCAAGTATTCTAAATATAAATAATGTCTCAATATTTACAAATTAAAGATTACCATCATCTACATAAGAAATATCCTTATGCTTTAGAAAGGTGTTGCTTGCACAATATATTTAAATGAACTTTCCTAATGGTTTTATATTGTTACAGGCACTGCTCCGCTGGTACCATACTTGTCCACATATGCAAGGCAGTTGGGTTTCAACTCAGCTACTGTTGGACTTATATACACAGTGTTACCCATATTTGGATTAATAGCGAAACCACTTTTTGGAGTTATTGCTGACAAGTAAGTTTTATTTAACAATTGTTAATATATACATATACATAAATTAAATACATAACTGTATATATATGGTTTTATTTATTGTGTATTTACCATATAAATATATTTTAATATCCACACAAGAGCTGACCATCTTCTTCTTGCTTCTTCTATAACTTCTTTTATAAATTTGAGCCTGCCTGCCAGTAGCAGCTTTTCATAAATATTTCTATTTCAAGCATACATAAAACGAAATTTTAGTTGTTATATATAAATAAATATGATAAATACATATTTTTTAAAATGAAAATCTACATTCTATCAGTTCTATTGCTCAATGTAAAATAGATGTGAAAAGGGCTGTATTGATTACTGTCAAAGTGAGTTTAAAAACATTGCTCCTGCTCACTATTAAAATAACTTCACAACTTATGAGATTTAATTTTTATGTATTTTATTATGTATCTTTGCCATTTGTCAATAAGATTTTTACGAAAATAATCACAGAAAACAGGAATTCTTTAAAATCACAGATTCAAAGTTTCTCACACTGATTCATGTAGAAAATAGATTTCATATTAATTAATATATACTATCTGAAATAAAGTGAGTAAACATTCTTTAACATAATCAGAAAGTCTTCTATGATCTTAGTTTTCCTTATTAATGTATAATTTTTTAAAATAGCACTACATGCTATGGATATACTTTTACAAGTCTTCTGGTTGCCTTTGACTGCTTACCACCATGCAAATTGTTTTTTCGTTTGCCGCAATAATGTATTAAAAAAATGGGAAATATTAATTGAATGGAGCTTGAAAGTCAACGAAGGCCTTAGATTTGCCACTTTGATAGGATTGGCCCCTCCAATAGAGAATCGTTATTAAGGAATTTATATAAAAAATACAAATGAGATGTTGGGTTGTTCAGAATTGTTTTATTTTTTTCATTTTTAACAAAACTCCGACGCGAAATTGCGATATTCGTTTTGAGATTCTAATAATAGCCGATGCTAAGGACTCGTCAAAATAAAAAAAAAGATATTGCGTTGAGAAGCTCGTTTCAATTTATTTATTATTATTTGTTTATTGGCCCGTAGGTGTAGTAGTTAGTGCTCCTGACTGCAAAGCCAAAGATCGTGGGAGCGTTTCCCACCCAGGACAAAATATTTGTGCAATGAGTAGAGGCATTTGTTCTGTGTCTGGGTGTTATTTATCTATATAAGTATCCATTTTAAAATATATAAGTATGTACAGCATTGGCCAAAAGCATTAAGCACCCTATAAATTACTGCAAAGTTATGGGTTTAGAGAGAAATAAAACTACCTTTAATAATTAAATTACTTTAATTCCACAAAAGAATTATAAAAACATTAATATTTTGTCCGGCCACCCATTGATTTTATTACAGCAGCAACTCTGGGGCATACTGCATACAAGTTTCACTCATTCCTCTGGAAAAATTGCATCCCATTCTTGCATTAAAGCGTTTTTTAGAGCAGTTTTTGATGTTATACAATGCTCTTTTATTTTTCTCTTCAAAATACCCCACAAATATTCAATTGGATTAAGATCCGGCGACTGGCTAGGCCAATCTAACAGATCAATACAGTTTTCAGTAAACATGGCCTCCGCCGTGTTTTATGGTTGGGACTACGCAATCTGGGTGATATTCTTCGCCTTCGCGTCGTCTCACGAACGTCACACCTGGTGTTCCAAATACCTGTAAATGAAAAAAAATGCACACTTT
Organism: Eurytides lysithous rurik; assembly: GCA_018247575.1. NCBI lineage: Eukaryota > Metazoa > Arthropoda > Insecta > Lepidoptera > Papilionidae > Eurytides > Eurytides lysithous. Next base: position 3,210 of record DWHO01000775.1, read on the forward strand.
ACAATCCTTATAACATTTAAGTTCGAAGACTAACATTACAATGATCGTTCTAATTGATTATAGTCTTAATTAGTAAAACTAAGCTCAAAGTTAGATTCATCGGACCACAATACATTGGACCAATCCTCCTCTGTGAAATGTTGGTGTCTCAGAGCCCAATCAAGTTATTTTCTTTTATTGCTTTCTGAAAGCCACGGTTTCTTCGTGGCTTTGCAAACTTTTAAGTCTGCTTCTACCAGCCTCCGTGTTGGCGTTCGAGCGCTTATGAGGTTTTCAGTCTCCTTATTTAAAGCTGCAACAAGCTCCAAAGAAGTTTTTTTTCTGTCCTTCAAAGTCTCTCAGATAAGTTTCGTTGTCCTACGGCTAGTAGTCACGCGTTTTCTGCCTGTCCTTGGCTTATTTGCGTGGGTGCTAGTCTCAGCGAAACGTTTAATAGCAGATTGCAATGTTCTGGTGAAATGAACATTTCACCAGCTTCGCAATTTTTTTTTATGGTTTTGCTCAAAGTTGGATTTTTACACGATTTTCGAGTCCAATTTCGTTTCTTTTTGGCATTTTCAAATAAATAACTGCTAATTTAATTACAAAACAACAAATGTACTATCTTTACGCTAAGACTTCCAAATACAGGCTGACAAAACATTTAAAAAAGTTTTAATGTGATGATGTTTTATGACCACTAAAATATGCCGCCCATTGTTTTAAATAGTGATTTATGACACCGGGACCACTTTTCATTGTTCATTATTCATTCATTGCTCAAATAGCATAGATGTGTGGTAACTTTATTGGGTGTGCCTAATACTTTTGGCCAAGGCTGTAATATCAGTTGTCTGATACACCTCCATAGTACAGGCTCTGCCTAGTTTGGGATCAGATGGCAATGGTAAGATGCTTCATGGTATTTTTTTTATTCTGTAGACACAAGCTTTTAATTGTATACAGATGGTCTCCGCGTAAATAACGGTTAGTATTAAGATTATAATACTGTAAGAGATGTTTTGAATTAACCAATTGAGGAAATGTACATAATTATGCCTTGGATGTGATACCGAGAATGAAATTATGATAACTAAAATATTTATGGTTTACCTTAAGTTGTTAAGTTTAAAGTTTTAGGATTTTTTATTTCTCGATAACAATTATCGAAGTATTATATTATATAATTATCGAAGTATGAATTATATGAAGCTTCAAAAACATCATAACCTGACTTCATTCGGTTATCACGCGTTATGTCTGTGGTATGTTCTTAATACAGTTTAGATACTCATTTAAAAACTGTCTTGACTTTTTTTTTCTATTTTATACTGTTGCAAATGCGCATTGTAATTTTATTTTCAATACAAAGTTTGCGAAACACATTTTCGTATCGAAAAAAAATCCAAATTGATTTGTGATGATCTTTTATCTTTCGCAATTTATAGCACGTATCTTTCAATACTACAGTCTGTATTATTAGGAATCGACATAGTTATATGTAAAGCAGTTCCCCGAAATGGCCAAGGTCGGAACCTAAATAACGCAACAGGTACAAATACACCGTCAGAGCAATGCAAGCTGATAATAATTTACGAATTTTATCGAGTTATAACTTTTTCTCTTTACTAAATTTGTTTACTTTGGACAACCGTTGTTACGGGAAGGATAGGTCATGAATGTAATAAAATATTTGAAACTTCCGAAATTTAAAACAAAATTGTAACTTTATAAAATCTATATTTATATAAAGAGATATACGTTATCGTTACCTTTTTAATTTTTTAGGGCGTTTGGATTACAGTGAACAATAATAATGTAGTAATGCATTAATATTTCCGTCGTTAATATCAGCAATCCACAAGCTATAATACAAATATGCCGTTTACGGCCTGCGTATCTAAATCCTTATAATGTGCTTATCGACCTTGCCTTAATCATTACATTGTGATAAATTGTAACTTCTTGGCGCGTTTTGACTTGACTAGACTAGCGGCTTATATTTACGAAATGGCCGAAGCAAACGATTTTATTTTAACTGATAAGCTGTTATTCGTCGTTGTTATTATCTATTGTTGTTCCTATTGATGATCTTAGATATCTTTCGAGTTCACGACCTTCTTCAATTGTATATTAGAGTAATGGTGCCACGCGTTCGTCTCGATTGAACTCCATTGTGAGGCGAAATTGATTCGTCTGGCAAACATGTTGCCAAAAGCAATGCTTCGATGCCATTTTCGATCGTTTTTGTATCGTTTATTAAAAATCTCTATTGGTAATTTGGAATCACTTAACAAATAAGCAATGTAGCAAACTGGATCTAGAGGGAAAATGGTATTTATGTTCCAAAAAATGACACATGTTAGACCTGATGTACAAGATATTTATAAGCCCAAAACGCAATGAAATATACAAGTTCAAGTCAAAAATATGGAAATCCTTCTTGAGTGTGAAAAATAATCTCTAATTAGACCTGTGAAATTTATTTAAAACACTGATATAAGCAGCTTTTTATACTAATTTTTTTTATTACTTTTTAAAAATTGCGTCGTCTATTTGCTTAAAGTTAAAAACTCAGGGCGTCTTGTTCACGTATGGCATTTAGAAACGCTACAGACCTGTCATTATAATTTGTTTTACCTACGCGACGTAATTATTATTGCTGTATTAAGAGCTTGTTTACCAACTTTTAAAAAAATATTATTGTTGTAATAGAAACTTACTAAGTAGAAACAACAAACAAAAAAAATTGATTAGTTGTAATAGATAAAAGTCAAATCTATTAGGTGGGGCCTAAAAGTAAAAGTAAACAACTTGATTATTTGTTATAGATAAAAGTCGAATCTATTAGGTGGGACCTAAAGTATACAAAGATCTTTTTAAACACCGATATTTGGAAAGGTAAATGAAAGACTTCTTAAGGTGATAAAATTTCTGATCCCAGATAAGAGAGTGGGATCCCAGTCAACTATGTTATTTCAGTCTTCCATTGGACTATCAACCGTACGAGCTTGTCACTTGTCACCTTACTGAACAATTGACTTCCGTTAAATATCACGTTACTTTACAGATTCAAGATACAGAAACCGATATTCATACTGTTCCAAATCGTGACCATAGTTAGCTTCTCCGCGATCTACGTCATTCCGGGGGAGACTAGCCAAGCGCCATCTGTGCAGCTAGAGTGTGGAGACGGTGTTTCTTTCCTGCGCAGCTGTTACCAGGACGCGGGTTCTGTTAATCAATGCACTAAGGGAGAGTTGGAGACACTAACGGGAACTTCCCGTTGTAAGGTAAGTAATTTTATTCATACTAGCTATCGTCTTGTCATGGTTCCATTTAAAATTTGACATTGACAGTGTAATGTAAATGTAATGAATAATAACTTTATTTACATATTTGTGAGAAATGCTACATTGAGGTTGAAAAAGGTATGGCTTACCGTTCTTAAGGAGTAGGGAGTGCTTCAGGGCCCAGTACTCTGCCCAATACTTTTTTCGCTCTACGCGGATGACACGGCCCTCTTTTGTTCCATTCTTGACCTCAGATATGCTGCTAATTGTCATTTCCGATACGCTACTAAATGCTTAGGCGAAAGTTTATTAAATGGAGAATAGACGTTAACCCCGAAAAAAGAGTAGTAACATCGGGTACACTTAACCTGGGGCCTATTGAACTGAATCAAAACTATCGCTATCTGTCATGCTCACCTCCTAAAGCAGAAAAATCACTTTCGGTAAATCACTTTCTTTGGCTAACCGATGTCTTGGGCAAAAGAGGACAAATGTCTCGGTTTTACTTCCGACTCGGAATCGTTACAATCCCACACACAAAATGTTAGGAATAAAGCCCAAATAGGTTTCAAACCAATTTCTGACAAACCCGAAATGTAAAATGCCCTTGCGACACAAACTTCTCATATTAAAGCATGCATTCATTCGACCTATTATGCTCTACGCTTGCACTTCCTTAACAGATGCGGTCCCATCCTCTCTTTATAAGCTGCAGATTAAAACAAGTTCATCCGCCCTGTGACACCATTGTGTTTTTATTTGCAGATGACCTGCGATATGGACTCTCCAAAAATGTGGCAAACGATTTGCGAGCATTGGCACATTCCGCAGTATTGCTACAGCGAAACCGACAACATACAGTACACATCACACATCAGTGGCGTCGCCTACAAAGATGACAGCTGCATAAATCTATACGCGAGCAAGGTGAATTTGGACGGTATGTATGATTAATTTCACTAATATAAAAAATCATGGCCTGAGTAATTTGTATCAGGACTCCCATAACGAAACAGCTGAAAATGAGTTGTTAATTATAAATGATGATCTTAGTTGATATATAGTTATGAGCATCCTTGCTTTGGTAATTTGTTTAAGTTATGTTATATTAGTTCTTACTTCTAGCGATTGCAAGATAGCGTCGATGCCGCTGTTACATGCCCACGGGACCTACGGATCGACTTACTTTTCAAGCGATCGGTTGATCGACCCGTAAACCCAAATAAGAAAAAGTGCACTAAGTAATTATCCTCCGCGGGATTCGAACTTACTACCTTACCAGATTTGTAAAGCGCGAACGTGAACCCCTAGACCGGCGCCGCGGAGGCAGTGAATTAATAATTTTATAAAAATAATTTCCGCCGTAAAGGTTTTTGAATAATCTGCTGATGTTTCTCCTTGGTGTTGCAGGATACTCCTACACGCCGCACTGTCGCATCGGTGACGATTACTTGGACCTAGACCAGCCGTGCTCTATGGACTGCACGAACCAAAAGCTGTCGGCAGCCATCGGTGGCGATAAGCCTGTCATGACGTGTTCGAACAAAATGCTCAACTACCGCCTATGCTCGGCGAACGTAACCGCCTTGCGCGAAGTATTCAACGAGTCCCAATACGACAAGTGTCAGGTATGCATGCTACTGCAACGATATGTAATACGTTATAACTGTCAGTGGATTATGTGGTCCAAATTTGCAACCTTTACCTTTTTTAAGGTGATGGTGGTGGAAGATTTATTAACGTTCACCATCGTCTATCATCTAGATAAATGTAACAAACTTTTGAGCCGAACACAGCGTGCAAAGAGAAAAACATAAATTTAATTAACATACAATGATAACGACGATGATACATATATGGTGTGATTACGAAAATAGAAGACATTTAATTCGATTAGAAGCCCGAAGCCGAGGTTGACTTAGAACTTTTTTTTTTAATTTGGTGAATGACTCAGCTTGTATGTCGATCAGATCACTAGCTTTCTTTATCGACTTACACCAGCTTCAGTTGACAGCGTCCCCTTGGGGTGTTAGCCAGTAACTCTTGTTCCGATCAGTGTTGTGTAAGTTGTAATCACTAAGTGTAAGTTAATAAGTTTTCAAACATGTTATAGAGATGTGACATGTTAGAAGACGGGTATGGCGACGCTACTATAAACATGTGGATGACGGATGCATGAGTCACTTTACATGGCAAATAATAATAAATGTCATCCCGACCAATTTCGGCCACGGCGACCGATCTACAAGAGATCAGCCAAGTGCGCTCATAGCCCGATGGGACGGATAACCGACACTACCGGAGAGAGATAAGGCGCAGAGGCGGTGACATTCAATCGACCTCTTAATAACGAATTCTCCAAGCCACTGCTAGATGGCGTCGATAAGAAGCCCAGACCGACTTTTTACATGCCCATCCTACGCATGGATCATCTTAATTTCAAGCAATCGGGTCATCAGCCCGTAATGCCCTAATCCAACTAAGAAACAACAACACAAAGTCATTGCCCTCCGCGGGGTTCGAACCCACGACCTCCGTTTTGTAAAGCGCGGGCCTATACCACTATGCCACGGAGGCAGAATTATAATGTCAAAATAAATAAAATGGCAAATATTATAATGTCAAATGAACACGAATTTTCAGGCGTCTTGCGACCTGGACAAGTCCGCCCCGTGGCGCCTCATGGAGATCTGTGAGGCCTGGGGCGCCGATGCCGCCGACACGTGCCGCCCGAGAACCAGCGGTGGCGCGGAGTTCCCGAAGAATCTGTCCTTCGTGGGGACAATATTACTGTCTACGGTCATCACTGAAGGCGAATGCGCATACGTCCAGCTGAATCATATAAGCCTGCCCAATGGTTAGTCATGGCGGTGTTTTAACATTTAAAATATAGTGACAGTAATGTCCTCCCCACCTATTCCGCTTCTTTGCGCAGACACAGGAGCACTCTTCCTTTACTTTCATAGCCCGGTGGGACCTGTAAGCGATACGACCGCAGTTTAGGCGCAGGGGCGATGACATTAAACCGACCTTTTATTAACGACTCCTCCAAGCCGACGCTAGGTGGCGTTGACATGAAACCGGGACCGACTTTTTACATGCCCACCAGGCACACGGATCATCTTACTTTTCAGGCTTACTGATCAGCCCGTAATGCCGTAACCCAACTGTGAAATAACAAAATAAAGTCATTGCCCTCTACGGGATTCGAGCCCACGACCACCGCTTTGTAAAGCGCGGGCCTATAACACTAAGCCACGGAGGCAGTTGTATTTAAAATATAGGAAAATGCAAGCGTAAAAAACGATGGAGGGTTAAGGGTTGCGTTACTTTATTAAATCTTTTTTTTCATATATTTTTATTGTTACTATGTTTTTGTTAATTTTGTAAGGTATAATTAAAAAGTAATAAGCAGGCAATGCGAATTCCTGTTTGGGTGGTGGTCGCGCGCGAAATTTCTTCCCTCTTAAAAATTTGACTTATGAAAAGAATTTTTCTACAAACAAAATCTTTTTTTTACCGCGTACGAGTGAACCAATTGAGCATTTCTTTTAAAGTTTTTCAAGAGTGGTTCCGTTAGTCATTATTATATTTACATAGAATTATAGGTGTGCAAATTATAGATATGAAAATTGTGTCCTGTATGTTTTTTATCTATAAACTTGAAAGCATCTCGATGGACAAATGTCAGTAAAATATATTTCAATCCACAACTTCTTTTTTTAGGTTAAAATTAAACGTATTTTTAATCACAACGAGCATTGTACATACTTCTGGAGATAATTGATTAAAACTAACGCTTCAAATTTAACCTTAAATATTTTCAAGCCCAACCATCTCTATGGGTATAATAAAAAACATAGAGTTTTTATATAGGCTTTCATTAGAAAACTGATGAAAACATTTTCTTCTTTTTTACGAAAAAGTTGACATTTTTGGTCGCTTGCGAATATTGTGTGCAAACATATTGCGATTTCTATAATGCGAATCAACATTTTCTGTACATTAACTTTTTGGTAAGCCAATGTACAGTTTTATATGTGCTGTTCTTCTTCTGCTGCCCTTATCACACTAGGTGAGGTCGGCACAAAATGTATTTTTCTTTCATACTCCTCTATCAGCCGTCATCTCCTCAGTCACACCTTTCACACTCATATCTTTAGTCACGCAATCCATCCACACTTTCTTCGGTCTTCCCCTACCTCTCACTCCATCCACATTCATGTCCAAAACTTTCCTGACTATATGCCATTCCTCCCATCTCATGACATGCCGAGATCCTGCTAGACTGGTACTCCTTAACTTTTCCGTCACCGGTGCCACTCTCAGACTCCCTCTTATGTACTCATTTATACTCATGCATATGTGTGCTGTGCTTTAGAATTGCAAAAGACTATTGTAATAATATATACAGCTTGTGTAGTAATAGAAAGTATAATTGGAATATTCAATAAAAAAATTCTAATTAAGTTCTGTCACTTTTATGCGTATTTCAGGGTCCATCCACTATCCAAATTGTGTGAAAAAAGCGGAGTACGAAACTGGGATCGACATCTTTTACCCAAGCTGCCACATACAATGCGACAATTCAACTGTAAATATTTCATTTGCCACTATTTTTATTTTGTCTATGAAACTACTATAGTAATGTTATAAATGTGAAAGCGTATGTGTTTGGATGCTTTAATATTTGTTACTTAATCATACGAAAACGGTTGAACGGAGTTTATTTTATCTCGAATTTACATTTTTTTTTTTGATAATTTGTTGCATTTACCTTGCGTGACAGCCTGAATAAACTATATACATACAATTATATACAACATATAACTATAACGCAGGCTTCTGAAACTTTTGGACGTTTTTTTTAAACTTAATATAATTCGGCACCTACCGTACCACTAGTCAAAAGATTATCACCATATACCTACTAATTTTAACATTTCGTAGGTTTGCTTTGGCACTTTTTGCAACTTAAAACTAAATTTTATGTTTACGTCTAAAATCCATAACGCGTGACAAATACGATAAATTTGACCTCACTCTTCTAACTGAAGGCTGATAGACACAACTTGTTTGAGTTCTCTACAGGCAAATTTTGTCTCAATGAATCAGACTATAGAATGTATTCATTCAAGTGGATTCAGATGTAGCAGTTCCTGATATAAAAAAATCACGCTCTATTTTTAATCACGCCTCGTACGGGGTTAACGGCGTATCTACCATAACCCAACTTATCGACGCAGTCGGGTAATGTAATAATGTCCCTCTCGATCGGTTCCGGCCATGGCGGTCGATCTACAAGAGATCAACCGAGTATGCAGAATATATTATAGTGCAGACACAGGTGCACTTATTCTTCCTTTCCCCGCATAGTCCGATGGGACGGATAACCGAAACGACCGGAGAGAGATCAGGCGCAGAGGTGGTGATATTAAAACGACCTTAACTTAATAACGACTTCTCCAAGCCACTGCTAGATGGCGTCGACGAGAAGCCGGGACCGACTTTTTACATGCCCATCCGACGCATGGGTCATCTTACTTTTCAGACAATCGGATGATGAGCCCGTAATGCTCTAACCAAACTAAGAAACAACAAGTCATTGCCCTCTGCGGGATTCGAACCCACGACCTCCGATTTGTAAAGCGCGGCCTTTGCCACAAGGCCACGGCGGCAGTCGGATAACGAATGTTGTTACAGATCAACGACTGGTTCCAATCGGCATCGGACAGCCGCAACAACACCACTCAGTACACGAGGCAGTTCTGGTTCTTTTTCCTGCTGATGATAATCAGCTGGATCGGTCAGGCGGTCGTGGTGACTTTTGCCGACGCCATCTGCTTCAATTTGTTGGGTAATTTCAAACTTTTCTTAAATTTAACGACAATTTCGGGTCACCAGTGAGATGCTCTCACTAGCACTGTGTTGTCAGTCTTTCCACCACCACGCACTAATGGAACCACTGCTATGTTCCCGTTTGAAGAGTAACATAGCCATTAGTTACTCAGTTAAGGGATAACAGATTTTCGTAACATAACATCGTAGGGTTGACATGGATTTGTTATAGATTTAATACGGTTATTAAAAGTCCGTTAATACGTACGTCCGGTAGTACAAGGAACTGTCGTGGTAAGAAAGTAACTCGTGTTAATTTCACTTCCTTCGGTGGTAGAGCCACGTAGCTGCTCCCGCTGCCGAATGGGCCAGCTTGAACCGGATAAGTACCACCTTACAGAAAACCTGCGTTAAGTGTAAGTGTTTTTACTTCCGCGTTTCGTCCGGTGAGTAAGATGGCCGGGTGCCCATCCCCCGCCCTTTTCCTCTATCTCCTCTCCCCTTCCGCTCCCTTTCTCCTCCTCCTTCCCTCTTCAAAAATCCCCCCTCAAAGGCTGGCAACGCATTTGTAACTTCTGTAATGCTGCAAATGTCCATGGGCGGCGATAATCACTTACCATCAGTTGAGCCGCTTGCTCGTTTGTCAGTTTAATTCATTAAAAATCAATCATGCTCCTCAAAATAAGAACCTTTTGAACCGTGCTCGATGTTGATAAGATTTAAAACGTCCCATATTAGTCAACATTGTCCATGACACATTCTACTCAATCTAACCGCGATGCGGTTGTATCGCATCCGCATGAAGGTCTATAATGATTGCGGATGCAGATGTCCGAATCGCGTGGAAATATCTGCAATTGCGGATGCGTGTACGAATATCCAACGGCAATGTCCCTAGATAATGCCTAAGATCAGTTATTTTCTATTGTGATATGCAAACGTAATCGTGAATTCACTTTAAATTGTTTATGACTAGGTAACACCCGCCGCTTCGTCCGCGTAAGTCTTATACCGGCTGTATTCATGGAAATAACTAAATATTTATAATTAGAATTGGGTGTACATTTTTGAATCGAAGGCCTTATACAAACTTTAGTATTTATTTACTATATGTTTGCGAATCAACGAAAACTTTTTGTTGAATCAAATTAAAAAAAAATGATTGAATGTCATAATGGTATGGGATATGAAGTGTTTTTAAACTTTGTAGTTTTAATAGGTACAAATCGGAGCTTTTAAATTAAATAAAAATTATTGGCGGTAACTCGAAGATGATTGATTTTGAAGGAGCTTCGAGTACCAGTTTACTTTAATTTCAACCATTAAAGTTGATGTCAATACGACGTCTTATATATAATTTGTCAAGAAAGGACATTTTGTCGTAGACAAGGAAAAAAGGAAGAACTTTAGACGACCTCATCACACGGGGTTGGATTTGTGATGAATTTTAACTACTATTTTGGTATTGTATATGCTGCACTTTGCTAATCCCGGGGCTGATGGGGATTTATGTTAGATTAAATGGAATGGGTGCCATGGCCAATATTGACTGATTTGGATGTTTTAAAACAAGACTGCGGATTGTTCAACTACTTATTTTGAGGATTAAGAAATGAATAAAAGTCCGAGTATTTTTCGCAGAAAAATATGATGGTATTGTCAGTAAGCTACGGTTCAAACTATCTTGTCGGGATGTCTCAGAGTTTGGTGAAATTAACAGCAGTTATTTTAATTACTTTTATTTTCTTACCCCGATAGTTCCTTAAAACGTGTTAACACAGTTTTAATGACCGTATTAACAAAACCATATTTACATTTAAAACCACAATTTACAACACATTTTTAATGTTATGCATTTATTGCCTCGCCCTGGTACCATGTCTTATTCGCTGTATTGACAGTTTTCAGTGTTATGTCATTAATTTCTAGCAATGTTTAGGTTTTTTGTTGTCGTTAAGACGTCTTGTCTGGCCCTGTTTTCAGGAACTCACGTCTCACTGTATGGGAAGCAGAGGCTGTGGGGTTCCGTCGGCTGGGGCATTTTCTCCCTCCTTACTGGAACGTTAATCGACTTGTTTAGCGAAGGCGCTTACAAAGACTACACCATTGCATTTATACTCATGTTTGTGTTCATGTGTGGGGATGTTATTGTCTCCGCCTTCATTAAGGTAAGAAGGTATAACATTCCACTGTATAGTGTCCAATTGCATTTAGAACAATGGCTAGGCGACATAATTACGATACGAGTCAGCAGTGGGTTCCGATCCTAATCCATGCACGCATTTTTTAGTTTCATCCCTTGTCTAAATGACTATTGATATAATATCTGATAAAGTGCAATAAAAAAAAAAACATTAATTTGTCTATCTTGTCACTTGAGCTTTGCCTTTAACCCCATAAGGTTTGGTAACAAAATATTTCGTACTCTAAGATAGTTTCATCATACTCTATTAGCTTACTAACTATAGTAATAAATTAGTCGGTCCATGTTTCACTGACAGTACAATACACACATAATTGTTTTTAAACAATTACTCCTCTAAAAGTACATTGAATATACTTTAGTTAAATATTTCAATTAGGCAATAAAAATACACATTTTGTAATTGAATTGCATAAATGTAACATATTCTATACTGTTCAATTTTGGTACTAATTCGGCAAAATTACATTTGCAATTTAATTGAATAGAATAAATACATTTGGTCTTAATTGTTTTGAATGTCATATGTTATTGTGCGATCTTAATTTTTTTATGCAATATTTATAAACCGTACATTTTGAAAAAGATTTGTCAATTCTTGAGACTGATTGGGTTAAAAATCTGAATGCGTTGTAAAGAAATTAGTTACAAGAATTAGTTAAAAGGCATCAATATGAGAAAGTAATTTTTCCGCAATAATTAAAACGGAATAAATATGTAGTGACCATCACGTTAAGTTATTCAGTTATAGATTCGTTTGTGAATTTTTAGACTGAATCGACTAAACTGTCTGTGAACATACTTGTGGACGTTGGAAGTCTACTGTCCTCCGTGCCCACCTTCGTGTTCATGCTGTGGACGATAGCCGTTGGGCTTTGCACCGGGCTCCTGTGGCAGTTCCTCTTCTGGCTCATCGAGGACATTTACGGCTGCGGCGATTCCGGCTACGTCAAGACTCTGCAGGGATTGGTTAGCGCGATACAGACGTTCGGCGGGGAGATACCGTTCATGTTTGCGTCGGGTGAGTTAATTGGATCGACTTTCAAAAAAACTCTGAAAAACTTTTTTTCTAGAAAGGCAGCATGATATTCGTGCCGTCTTTCAGATCTTAACTGCTCGCATTGGGACACATACAGCACTCGTATTTGATTGTGTAACGACTGAATGTTGAAAAAAAAACCCCATTCTAACATTACCTACAGATCCGTAACCGAAACTATATTTTAAAAATAACAATAATATCTATCTTTATTTATTTATATCTTTATTTATTTTCTCTCCACAATACAACAGCTTTTATGTAACATTTGATTACACAAGGTACAAGATAATACATCGTGGGAGACTGGTGCCTAAGCTAAGCCGAAGGCTTGTATTTCGGGTCACCAGGCCTCCACCCCTTAGGTAATGATGACAGTTTTCGTTATGTATTTTTTAAAATTTAAACAGTTAAACATTTAAAAAATACAGTTAAACGTTTAAAAATGCGTATAGACTAGTCGAGCCATCACACTGAGGATATTTACTCGGAATTCATTTTTGGGGCTATAATGAACCCTACAATTCATACTAAAATAATATCTTAAATAATTAAAAAATAATATTCTCCGCATGTTCCCAATTCACTACTCTGCTATTGGCTCTTTCTACTATCTTAGTTATTGATTTCAAGGTTATGACGTAAGAAAATCCTTTATAATGAATATTATGGTCATTTGTTAGTGTTTATCAATCCAGTTGGCTCTGGACGTGTCATACCCAAAATCATTGTCTATATAAGAAAAAAAAAACTAAAAACTAGAAAGATAAGAATAGTTGACTTCTCTGAAGCTTTTAACACAGTTGATCATGACATTCTCTTCTTGATTTTCTCCAACTTAAGATTTGCCAGCGACCAGGCCTCATTCTCATTCTTCAACATTATTACAAACCATTCCAATTAAAGTTAACTTGGCGAGTTGTAAATTTTATGTACTCTTTAATAACAACAGGCTGCGTGACAATTTATCCGTTTAACCCTTTACAGGTTACATATTAAAGAAACTGGGTCATATTAACATGATGAGTTTGGTGCTATTCGCATTCGGCGTGCGTTTCATCCTCTACTCGTTCCTGACGAATGCGTGGTGGGTGCTTCCTATAGAGATGCTGCAGGGAGTCACTTTTGGAATGTTCTACCCTACAATGGCGTCATACGCAAATGCTGTATCACCGCCGGGTACAGAAACTACTGTACAGGTATTTTATGTTTGATTATATTCCTTTTTTCTAATGAACTTCGATTGTTGGATAGACAGTGCTTTGACAACCCGTTCCCAATAAATATCATTGTTGAAAATATCTTGTGTTACAAGGGCGTTTACATGCATAAATTTCACACGTACAAACATCCAAATCCGAAACAATTATTAGTAGTTCGTACAAAAATTTGTCTCGAGTGGGAATCCAACCTACGACCTACGAAGCCGAAGTCAATAGCTTAGCAACTGCGGCCGGAACCGGTAACCGGTAACCGGCTCTGTTTAAATTTATTGATCGAAAAAAAAACTCTTTGAAATAAAATATTTAAAAATAAAATACATAATTTTAATAGCACAGTACAACATTTGGTCACAACCCTAAAAGATTAATGCACCATTGACAACTGTAAGGTAATTGGTTGTCTGCCACGTGCTCTGCCTCACTCGATTGGTCAACTCATTGATTGGAGGGTACAGGTTATTCTTCCTCAGCCAACTGATCGGGTTTTAGTGTTGTGTACGAACAGGAAACGTTAAAAACTTTTAAATTTGCAGTTACTTCAGCTTAGTGTAATTTTTAGTTACGGGACTAACGTAAAGCCGAGGGAACTTTTATACATTAATACAGTTTACGTATCTTTCGACTTAATGTACTCTTTTTGTTATACCGAGTATATTACAGTAAGTTTTTTTTTTAATTATTTGTGACGAGAGTCGGACCGACTCTCCAAAAGGGTTCTACCACTTAGTAGTTATTTAAACTATTGATACAATTTGATTAACTACTGAGATATAATAATTTCAAATTATACAATGATTCAAAGGGCGGGATTAGGTTAGTTGCCAAGTGTTATTATCGTAGAGAACTTGCCAGTGTGACTACCGTAGAGACCTCGCCAGTGTTATTACCGTAGAGACCTTGCCAGCGTTATCACCGCAGTGACCTTGCTAGTGTTATTGCCGTAGAGGCCTTGCCAGTGTTATTACCGTAGAGACCTTGCCAGTTTTATTATCGTAGAATCCTTGCCAGTGGCATTGCCGTAGAGGCTTTGCCAGTGTTATTACCGTAGAGACCTTGCCAGTTTTATTATCGTAGAATCCTTGCCAGTGGCATTGCCGTAGAGGC
>DWHO01000776.1:0-17886 GCA_018247575.1 Eurytides lysithous rurik
GTAGATTATTGCCACTCTCGGAATTTGCGTTTGCTTATGTTTTTGTACCTAAATTGATTAAAAAAATGTGCATTAAGAGATTAAAGACAAAAACCCGCCAATAACACTTTATCTAGCAGAGGTAGGTAGATGCATTTTTTTTTATTTGCATCTTTTGACACACTGCCAAATAACATGTGGAAAATGTTTCAACTCACAAATCCTACATTATACAATTTGCTGGGAATTGAAGTAATGTATTCAAGTATAGTTGATGTACAAGACGTTTAATTATCAGTACCTCTACTAGCCGACGCTGACTATATTACTACGAATATAAACATCCGTAAAAATATCGAAACTCCGCGACAATATCACAAATCAAGAGCTGCAATTTATTCTGCCATCGTTGGGCAGGCGATGACAGAACACGCGCATTAGGCCGTCCACGTGGCATATGCGAGAATGTGAAAAAAGGTCCTCGCATAGCAAACTAATGGTCCCACACGACACTACGTGCAATTAACCTACGAACGGCAATCAATCATTGTAAATCGCTTCAAACGAGATAGTACTGACTATTGCGAATATAACATGTCCACGAAGAAATCTCACCAATGCCAGAAATGCCTAGTACTAATAAATATTATATAAATATATTATCCTCGGTATTATTATCACCTTTTAATTTATTTTTCTTAAGAAAATAATAAACTGATGACCAAATGCGTGTCTGATGGTACTGTAATGAAAATCGTAAAGCGATATTTGTTCAGTATTACTATTAACAGTAACACTTACATTATACACCACAACACAAACACGCTCTCCTAGTTTCGACTTTGACCACCTTCTTTCTGTTGCTTCTTTGAACATTGTTTCAAGTCATGCACCAACGGGTCCGCGCCCAGTTTACGAAACAACAATGAAATTGGAGTGGACAATTGACAGGTTTTAAATATAATAACTTCCGTATAGATTTTTTAGAAAGTGAAGTGACAATCCGAACAAGTCCATTTCATGGTAAGCGAAACAATTGTCCATAATGGCGTAGTGAAACATAGTACTTTGAATCACATTATTTCCATGCCCATAATATTATGGGCATAGATATATAGTATGAGGTATACGCCCTGGAAAGCAGAAACCAGCTGTGCTAAGACTGCCAAGGGATAGAATAACTGGAAGTCTGTGATAAGAATCTCACCACATACAAAATCGGAGTAATGTCAAAATGTGATAAGTTAATTATGAACCACCATATAACATCTACCTAAAACAACATACCTAACAGATGAGTCCTTGTATCATATCTCGTCTGTCAAAACAAGCAAGTGGCATTATACTGTCCGCTGTGCTGCAACTTCGAGCATCAGATGGGTTTGGCTTAAAAATAAAAACAAACTCTCTTGAATAAACATATTTAATCTTTTAAAAAAGATAATCGCTTTTAGATCCAGCATCGGAGCAACGGCAAACTGTGAAATAAGCGGAGAGAAGGAGAGGTAGACGACTAAAACCCTGTTTGTTCAGGGAGCGGGATAAAAATTTAACGCGGGAGTAAGGCAGTGAGCAATTATGCCGGGAATGAATCCCGCTCCGGCAAACAGAGGGTCGCGTGTTCCCCGCTCCAGGAATGACGCCTACTAAGGCCACCAAGCCGGTTACCACCTGAGGCCCACGAATTATATAAAAAGCGACGTCGCCTTTTCCTGTTTAATTTTCTCTTTTCATTTGCGCAAAGGAAAGGAAGGAAAAAATTCCGACATGACCTCGATTAATTTCCTAATTGTTCTTATTTAATAAAGTACATCAACATTACATTACAGTCTTACATTAGGTTAGTTAAATAAAATGGTAAAAACCGAAAACTTTCAGTCGAACAATAGCGAAATGTAAAAATATAGAGTAAATAGTACCAAGCACTCATAACGAGGCGGGCATTAGACAAAGCCCCAACGTTTCAAGACGGCGCACAACAAAGACGCGCTAAGACCTAAAACAATGGCGGACACGAAAAAGGACAACAAAAGGATCCCCGGCGAAACATTCACGTTTAAAAACAACGTAGATACCTAAGCGGGATCCGTATCTATCCTATTTAGATATTAATCTAAACGAAAAAGCAAAAGCAATTCAAAATAGGCAACAAGCTAACAGAAGGGACGGGGCGGGCCGCGCTGTAATTGGCCATTTATCAAACTGCGAAGGGGTTAGGGGCCTCCTGCCGCCTCTGCCGTCCTGGTACTAGTACGCTCGCGGCACGCAGAAAATTGCTTGCGTTAAACGAAACGAACAAACATACAGGTTTATGTTAATTTTATTTAATCCCTCCTAACAAGGCGTCGTGACAATAACCGAGTAAACAAACCAACTTTATACGTTTACTTCTTTCTTACCTCGTTTATATTCTCGTAACAAAACAATTTTCCATAAATTAACCACCAACAGATTTGCGTCACATTACCTGGTTGCTCCTTTGTCGTTGTATTTGTGCATTTAGATATTACAATTAAAGGGGAAGTAAACGTGGTGCAGTTCGTATTGATGCTACACACAGCATCCCTTCCAGGCAAAAAGCGCGATAACGGAAGCTTTATTTACGACTGGAAGCCGTTAACGGGATGAATCTAACGCGCCACATTAAGGGAATTTTCGCTGAGTAATCCGCGCCCTAAACACACAGGTGGGCCGCGCGGGCTGGGCCCCGGATAAACCCCCGCGGACCTGATTAAGCCCGGGTTTTAAATTCGGCGTTCGGGTAATGAAACTTTCTTATCAGCGGACCTCCTTGTTTTGAGTTATGACCGTAGCTTATTTAGATTACCTCCCGCTACTACCAACTTCTAATGCCCTGGTACAACCCGTCCGAATTAATTACCATATTTCACCATTAAACCAGATAGTTGGTGAGACCGCAAAAGGAGGTGATGATACTTAAAACATATTCTTGTATATAATAAATCGAGTATTTTCTTTCTCCTTTAATCATCAATGTACACTATTAACTAAGAAAGCCCACAGAAATTGGAGGATATCTCTATCTTTAATATGATTGACAAAACTAATATTATCTACTTACGTTTACTGTTTACGAAGGAATCTATTAGGGGCACAATATGTATTCGTTAGTTACACGCTATCTATTGATATTGCCAAAAGAAAACGAGTTAGAAGCAATAACTATTTCCCCTTCTAATTAAACATAAACGAATGGTAATGTATACAAAACAACGGGCAGACAATTTGTCACCCCACTACGTCGCATGATTGTGAAAGGGTTGATCCGTCTCTGCCAATCCAGCCGTGGATAATTTAAGCCTTTGTCTATGGTGTCTCTGATCGGAAAAGTTAACTTGTAATCTCTATGGTCACGCTTTGCAATGGGGATGCGCGTTTAAATCAGACAAGCCTGAACAATCCGACAGAATTATGAATAGTTGAACTGGGGAGTCAGTCACACGTCGGAGATAAAATAATATAGATGAAAATGGCACGGGTCAGAATCGTTTCGTTACGTTTGTATTTAAAACAAAATGGTATCGCGAAGACTACATCGTTAACATCACTCAATCGACATTTAAATGGTAATATGCGAATCGTAAAACATTAAATGCGTATAAACAATAAGTCCACCAGGCAATAACGAGGTAAGGCGATAAATTTAACGCTCAAACAAAGTACCGGTGTTACACGCTGTTGGTTGTTGTTTTTATGATTTATTAATAGGATAATAAAAAATTTAATAGCCATTATCGCGTTGATTATTTAGTCTATAAAATGAGAACGGCCCAATTAAAAATAGACATTCATTACGGACGCCCGCGATGGAGTGTGGTTGTACAAGCGATAAACGAAAACTTACAACCGCCGCGATGATTACGCATCCGACGCGGGCGCGGGGCCGTTGCGAGCCGCAGTAAGGGAACATCTCGCCCACTTTATTTTTCATCGTTCCGAGAAAATGACGGGCGGACCGCCTCGCGATAAAGGCGAAATGGCGACACGGGACGTCACTCGGGTCCGCGGTCGCATCGCTATGCAAATACGCCTCTTAATTGCGCGAATTATCTTCACTACGATCTACACTAGACGGTCGAGGCGCGTTTCTTTCGAAACGATTATTTTAATGGCGGCCGTCGGGGGACGCGGACGGGCGATAATTCACAATTAAAGGCGGGGGTTTGCGTTCGGATCGTCGCCGCGAGACGTCATAATCCGAGGCGGCGGGTCGCGCTTGTAAATTCGGACGCCTCGTGTGCAGGCATTAGACGGGACGGCGGGAATTAATACGGGGCGTCGGTGCACCTGCGTCTCGCCTCCGTTTCTTTCGGAATTAACTGGTCGCAGTTGCCAACAATGGCGGCCGGGCCCCGCCCGCGAAAGTTTCTCCGGGCCGCGGCGTTTTTTGCCGCGCCGGCTATATTTCAAACTGTCATACTTAATCTTTTTATCAAAGTTTGCTAAATGCCGCAAGAAGTGCACCGCGCCGGTCCTCATCTGCCGTCTCATTATGTTTGGGCATTTCAATTTAAAAAGTTTATTATGATATTACCGAGTTCCCCGTTCATCTGACACGTTCTGTTACGAACCTAAATCCCTTCATTCGAAGTCGCTCTAAACCTTTTCAATTAACGTGGATATTGTTAAATAGACTCAGGAGATTTTTTTTGTTTTATTAAACAGCTTTATAGGGAAGAATGAACGCAATGTAGCGATTTCAATTAAACAAATTTCGGGCGGGAGAACGATTTGGTCGCTGTCTCATCTTAGTTATTAGGTTAGATTCCAACGGCGAAATACGAAGAGGGCTTTAATTCCGAAACGGTTGTTGTAGCAATTTCCAGGGATCGGAAAGCGGCGCGCCCTGCCCTAGGAGTCAAATAATTTATATTTAATTTAAACAAGACGACATTGGTATTCGAAACGCGAACGCGTAATTAAAATTCCCGCCGCTGCGGTGCTGCCCCGCGACAATTTTCGCGCCAATTTCAACGCGCCCGGAAATTAATTGTGACAGAAGACGCGCCGGTCACATCCGACTGCGTATAGGGTTGCCATTTTTAGTTGGGAAATTAAAAACGTGTCAGCGATAATTTTTTTATTTATCTCTCTATCACGTAGTTAATAAAATCTTTTTCAACTAACATATGAAAAATCTTTTTCAAATGTTTTATGATTACACAAAATCAAACAAAGCGGAAAATAATAATCGGTAATCTCCGTACTTCATGGAAGCCACGGTTCTTAGAAAAAACTTTCTAGTTTGTAGTCTCCGCTTGACTCCAAGCGCGAACAAATTCATTCTTGTCACTTTCGCCTCTGGAATCTCCAAAGCGTCCAGACTCGACGCAATCCAAAAACAAAAACCGTGTATCGATTCATCTTGCCAAGTCGACGCCTCGTTTCGTCAACAATGAACGGGATTTGATTAATACGCGTCAATACGGCAGAATCCGTCGACGGACCGGTTGGGCTTGGAGCTTGGGAACTATTAATAATTGTCGCGGTTTGAGGGAAAGCATACGAACGTCGGTGCTGCCATGAATAACGCGTTAAAAGAAAAATGAGCGTTCAAAATATTCTATACTCGTTTTATTTTAAACCAAATCCGCGAATGATGCCTATTGTTTATTTTGGTCTACTATTTTTAGTGAGAGATACTACTCAGTATCTCATCAGGCTGCTTTGTGATCGGCGTAAGGAAGAATTGTATCATTGTCAGTCATTTCATTACAAAGTTGTTCCGATGTAAATATTTCTAACGAAATATATCCAGAGAAAATCCTTTAAATGGAGATATGTTACGTTATATCCCTGTTTGACGAGCCCAACTCGGAGTCGAGTAGAATTTTGAACTATCTAATTAGATTTTAATTAGTATTTTGAACTAAATGGCGCTATACTCTCATAGGCAAATAAAGTTGTCACTTAACCATAATGCATAAAAATTAAAAAGTCACACTCAGCTTTATAATTACTGTGTCCTTGGATACAAATGGAAATAAACTTCGATTATTATTATACTAGGTACTATGTGGTTGTTTATATTATTTATTTTATTTACTACTAAACAAACTTGGTCAAATTGGTTAACTATCAAGGAGGATCAGAAATTGCCATATCAGAAGAAAAGAACTATCAACAAACACTCACGGGGGAAAAGTAACAGTATAGATTAATTACAACAAATTAAAAAAAAAAGATAGTTCTCACAAGGTAAAGGATTAAATGAGATAAACGGCCGAAATCCATATTCGTCAAAAGATTTCGCGTTTAGGTGCAAATGGAAAAGGAACTCGATGCAGTGAAGTCGATATCCAAAAACAAGAACTATCTATAAACACTCACAGGGATAGAGAAACGGTAGAGATTAATTAAAACTCTTAAAAAAGAAAGACAGTTCGCACGAGATTTAAATGAGATAAACGGCCGAAATCAACATTCGTCGAAAGATTTCGCGCTTAGGTGAAAATGGAAAAGGAACGAGCTGATCGATGCAGTGAAGACGATAGCGTGCTCATCTGCGCCAGGTAATCACGCTTCCCGGCCGCGGCATGTCGCCGATTTCACGCTGGGCGGTTTAACAATTGGCCGATCTCGGCCGCCATCTCGCCCTCCGCCTCCGAGAGGCACTCGTTACCTCCGCGAAAGCCTCTAATGGCCTCCGACGAGGGCCCCTTAAAATTTCCAAGCGCCCTTTTATTTACGGTCGCCTTTGTCCAGACACATATCGACGCCGGTAATCTCCCCGTTATGATTACGCGCGCGCTTCGTTATTTCGTGAAATATCGGCGGGGTTTCTCGACTTCATCGCCGCGAGTGTTTCTTACCTGTTGACTTTTACTTCTCTCGTCGTATAGTGACATAACAAATGTTTAAGTTCGCCTAATGTTGGGCGACTATCACGTTTAAGTGCCAACCCTGAAGAATTGGCTTACAGTTATCAGCTGTTAATACAGAAATATAGATACTCCTACTTTCCGTGACACCCTGGTACTTCTCTAAAGAAGCGTTATTTAGCATAATATTTTTTTTTTCTTTACGCCGAGAAATATGCGATTCAAAGTTATTAATCACATCATTCCAAACAGTATTTTGCTGCCGTCGTTTGATGTTAACCTCTCGAAAGCTCTTTCTTGCGACTATTAAACCAACGGTATATATGAACGGTAACAGCGCGGTATGGTTAATAACGACATCTCTTTTATCCTTACATCACTGACCCGCCCATGGCCCGCCATTAGTCGCCGCTTATGCCCGCCTGGTAATTAGTCTCGAACCCCGCCGATGTGGACTTAATAAGAACCTATCGCGCCATCTAGAAAACTGGCTAACATGTCACGGCCATTGACCAACTTACATTTATCTTATAAATTTGTGTAACCTTAAAATATATTAAACTGTCTTTGCTTGAGTGAATAAACCCGCACATGCAAACTGAAAAAAGAAACACGTGTATCTAAAATAAATACACATGTTGGCTAACAACAAGTGTACGCGTCGCGTGTTCGACATTTTTGTAACCATAACAATTACCATGAGTGATGAGCCCCAATTGCGCTATCGAGGTGAATATCTAATATTAAATAGCGCGTCCACCAAACGTCACCCTTCGAATACGTCACGTCGAATCACGGACAGATTATAAAAGCGAAAGCGCACAGATAACCACGGAATACTTTCCAGCGCTAATGCCTTTTTACGTTAACGATCCTCATCAATTTCATGGCTATGGCGTCGTAATGAGTAAAGCCGATGTTATAATGTGAGAACGTTTATTATTTACGCGTCCGCATATCCACAGGTGTGGCTGAGGGACACTATCGTCTCCGGCTCCATTAAAATAATGCGAGCCTCAAAATGGCGCTGCGTTCGGTGATATCGGGAACCTCGATAGGGAAAGGCGGAGAGCTGAGAGCGTCTTCGATCAAAATGTTTATCTATTTCATTCGGTCCCCGGGTCGCTGTAAATTATTATTCTCCGTATAGCAGGGCTGTCGACTTAATCGTTTTCCCGCCAATTCGAATAATTTACAAAAGGCTTTCCCCTTCCGTGAAAATTCTATGAAAATATCGGAATATATGAAGAAAATATCGGAATTTACAGTCTAGAACACAGAAATAGGTAAGAACTCTATTAACTCTAAACACAATTACATAAAAACAGATAACATAAACTTGGATAATTAAGATCTATAATCTCTGTGAATACAACAATTTATTGTCTAGATTAACAATTTTTTTGTTAAAAAGAGAGAATAAGAGCAAAAGATTGATACGTATTTTTTTTTTAAATTAATTTAGCAATGTTCACTGACAACACATAAAACAGCTCCGCCTTGCAACAAAAAGTGCCTTAATAAAGACTGATGCACGGGTCGAAGCAGTGCGCTGTATCGATTGCATTATCTTTGCCTTGTTTAAAAAAAAAGAAAGGCACCTCGGCATTGTTAGTTCCGATTGCGACATGGCGATTAGGCTTTATGCGCGGCTAATTCAAGCAAGACACACGCGACGCCGCCATTACTGCGGACGAAACATACATACGCCTTCTTTCGTACCTACCTCGTATATATATTATGTGCTAAATAAGAATAATATCAAAAGTAATAATAACAAAATCAAGGGTAGGTTTGACTTGTTGAATCAGATTATTTATAGGAAATAATCAGGATAAAAACTTTCCATAATAAGTCATTTTTGCTGTTTAGATATATAATTGATTTTGCCGCCTTTTTTACCACTTATGATATATACACTCACAATAAATGAAAATTGTCAAAAAAAGAAATCAAAATTAAACCTGTTTCTCTTAACACATTAAATTTTCCAGTCTTTAATTATAAATTAATATTATGATGGCGGCAATACAAGATAGATGTCATGTTGACGTTGACGGGTTGACGATATTTGTTACACTAATATTTTAGAGAAATTAAAGAATATATAGTCAGGGCTAAAAGCATAGATAATGATATAATGTCGTAATGGTCTTTCATGAAAGTGGATAAGGTAAGGTATCTTTAAGTATTCATTTCTTCGTTATTTGACGGTGATTCGTAGCCTACTAAAATCGTCCATAGCGTCTGTTTGCCCCCAATCAATCGATAGGTGCCGTTTATGCTCACCGGTCGTGCGCTCTCATTTGTTTTCAATTCTTATTATTTGACAGCTCGGCCGGGAACTTTGACGCGCGCGTAAACAACCGTTGGAAGCTTTTACCGCTCGATTTATTGTTATTTCCGATAAATATATTTTTATCCCGCGCATTTCAGGCGGGACGCGCGGTCTCGGACGTTCGTCGATCGCCGGTGATTCAGCCAGGGACACGTTTTATTTTGTAATAACTTTTAGGGCATCGGCGTAAATTTGTAATCCACTCTAACCAAGCTCTCATTTAAAAAGCTGAGTTGAATCTTTAAAGAGGTTCTAGAAAGATCGAAATTGTCTTGGATGGATTTATATTTACGCTTTTTTTAATAATATTTTAAACATCAATTGTTCGAAATAGCATGTGACGTACCAGGAGAGCAAGACACCACGCACGGCAATCCATCACGGGCAAATTAGTTCGCGCGCTCACCGCGGCGGCCGCACGGCGCTGCTGTCGCACTCATTAGCGGTCGCCGCCGGCAACTGATGTCGCCCTGATAGCTATTCAACATTTGCGTATATGAAACACATCGGTTTGGCCCAAAACTTATTCGGGAGCCGCAAAAACCCTTCGCCCGACAAAAACTCTCATATGCTCGTCGAACAATAGTCGCCACATTTTACCTGTATCATCTTATACAGTAGCAGTACAATTATAACCTTCACATTTTTGGAATGAAGGCAGCTAGTTATTCCTATGTTATTAGACAGCAGTATGCTGGAGTTCAAATCGTTGCATAAGGATAATCGAATTGCTCCGTTAAGTCAATGCAAGATAACACTCGAAGCCACGTTCGTAACCTTTAGAAGTTTCAGGAAGCCCGCAATATTTAACGCAACTTACTACGGTGTTGTGTAGAACCTTGCAATTAGGGAGGGCCGGTGCCGTTCCAATGGATAAAGACTCCTGTAACGTTATTCACTCCTAGTAACGGCGCACGTCAGCGAAATTTCGTTTACTCGGTCCGCCCAGCTGCCACTTGCGGGGCTCACTCCTCAACCCTTGCCGATCCTGGTCGTATTTAATGCGAAGTAAATTCGGGGCGGGCGTCGAGCGATCAACGCAACATGGCGCCAGGTCTATTATCGAAATGCCCGCGACCCCGCGATTCGGGGCCGTGGAAATTGGGGTCGGATGTCACTGGAACAAGTGTTGGGCCTTCATTTAGCTAAGCAAAACGCGTATTACTGTGTATTGGACTAGTCTAATTGAGGATATAAATCAGACACGTCCAATTAAATTCAACAATGTTCACTAAATATTATACCTTTAAAATCATGGGCCATTTGACATACTGCCATCTGATCCCAAATGAGAGAGAGCCTGTGTTATGTTACTATGGTAACCAGACACCTGACATACATAAATTGATTAGATGAATAGATAATTAACACACAGACACCGAGAGGTCTTTATTCCCCTGCTCATCGCACAAATATTTTGTCCTAGGCGAGAATCGATCCCATGACCTTTGGCTCTGCAGTCAGGAGCACTAATCACTACACCAACGGGCCAGTTAAATTACCTTATCTTACCCAGTTAAAGGTTGCCACTGCACGTATAGACTAGGACTACCGAGTTTTAAGGAGTAAGTCTGAGGTAAGCCGTGTTGGTTTTACAAAACGTGTAAATGACCCTGAAACATTTTGGTTTTGTTTTGTCCTATTCTTGTTTACCATCAGGTACAGCGCTTCATCTTATATCTTCTTTTTCTTTAATGACAAACAAAAACTTCACATTAATATTCTTATATATTAAGTATACTAAATATTGCACACAAGTAAATCATCTTTCTCAATGTAAATGAAAGTTATGCTGAATTTTTTCAACGCCACTTTTAGTATTAAAGCTTTGACAGTCATGAATACACATGTATTAAAAGCTTTTGTAGTATATATTATTTTAGTATATGTTAATATTTCTTCTATTTATACTTTTCATTCCATTCCATTCATTTACTATTTGATTTTTATTCACCGAATAAACAAAAAGGTGAATATTCTAACTTTGAAAGAATAACCCTGTTGACGAAACATGGGTGCCATCTGCCCAGCTCGATCATTACATGTTTATTCTCGACTTGAGGGCCTATTTATCCCAGCAGTTTCGAGTCCCGAACGTTAAGATGTTCGTGACATAATTTACCCTTCCTTATTTAACAAGGCCGTTTATACCAAATCGGTGGTTCATTAATATACTTCCTATTACGGGTACAACTAACATTATTGTAAAAACGATCTGTGAAATGTCTTTAATATAAAATTAAACGACACTGGCTTCGTTTTAAAACTTAAAAAGAAATACGATTTCAATTGAATTATTAAGTTAACCTCTATATTTCACGGCTCATTAAAAACTGGATATCATTACCATGATACTGTGAATTAAACACTGAGGGAAGAAGAAGAAAACATGTTGCTATCTTTAATTATGATAATGCGAAAGATTAATATAACTTTGATTATCACTAATGAACAATTCCACACGTTCAACAAATCACGACGTGTCAAAACATATTGCACAATTATAAATAATTGCATCGCCGTCACGAAACCGGGCGAAACTAGCTCCCGCTCCCCCACCCCACGATTGGGTGAATAAAAACAGTGGGAATCGGGTGCCCTAGCAATTAACGCGGTACCATGTGTTGCGTACTCGTTGCGACGAGAGGCCCGGGAGGTACGGGAGGTCGAGAGGGTCGAACTAGCGATATATTGCGCCCCGCAATTACTGCCTGGCTACCAGGCGCCCATCGGATTAAGAAGCCGCCTTCCTACGAAATGAAGCATTCGCAGCTTTGTAATTTACGAGGTCCATTTTTGCGAACGCGTTCATAACGCCCTGGTCTATTGTCGCTTGTTACGGCACCCCGTTAATTTTAACGATCGCTGTTTACGTCCTGAGACGTTTGGCAAATCAATGGAATTCTGATGCCTCTATCGGCCAATGTATTTCAGCATTCAATACTTTGCAATTTTAGTGATCCCTTCTTCGAAACAGTGAAATCCTCATTATGTTTAAAATGATATTTGAAAATTATTGGATCAACCGCCCTCGGATATTAAACTTCACATAAATATTATAGTTATTTCATGCTTGGATTCAACGCCAGTAATGGTTTTTACCTCTGTGCTATGCTAAAAGTGTTAACTATAATATCCTTGGTAATGTTGTGGTTAATACACTTCCGTAATCTCTCTCATAACAAGGAATTATCCGCCGGCGAAAAACAACAAGTATGCGAGCATAAACAAAAGACGTGTACTGGAATGGGCTCCGGGAATGAAACACTATAAATAATCCAGCATTAGCAACACATCGCATGATTGGGAGGTAGTGAATAACCGTCTCATCTGAGATACGGCCCAGTATTACGTTAACGGACACTCCACAGCGATACTTATTCCTTAGTTGATCCCTCGGTTATAATATTTACTGGTCGCACCTATAATTGCCTGATTTAGGGCAGTTTCTATGCGCCGCCGCGGCCCTGGGATTTCATGGAAAAATATTTATCGTCCGCCGAGGGGCCGCCCATGGATTAGACGAATTTGTACGTGATATCCCGTTTTCGTGCGCCATTGTTTCCCCGGACGCGCTCATATAGGCCGCGCGTAAATCTCTTTTACTGGTTCTCTTTCATCACGGTGCCGTATTTCCCGAATTTCGTTCGGATCTGCTGACGTCTATATGCCGACAGACTAAAAATGCAATTTCAACCCGGCGCTGGTAGATAGTCCATGTAATTAACAATTCCCTCATGTTTATTATGTTTAGACTTACGCGTGGTTTATCGATAACAACATTTTCTACGAAACTTGCGAAATTATGACGTTATTTTTGCGCTCTCGAACTCCGATATGCGTAAAGGTTATAAATTAATTTTCCGCGGTGATTGTCGTAAACTGACATACGTAAAATGTATTGCAAATGGTGGCTGAACCCATCTTGTATCATCAAAACACGATCTGGTCTGTCGTTAGAGGATTTAAGGGATATATCCGACAAGAGTGTTCAACGGTTTGAGTTATTCACCCTTTCTCGACAACATATCATTCAATATCGCATATTTATGACATCTGTTTTTGATCAGTGCGATATTACAAATAACGATCGCAAGTTTGGGGAGCCCGGACGATTTACAAGTCGTAAGGAAAGGAATGTTGACCATTTGATATATTTTTCTCACGTGCTCCAACAATGACAGCCGAGGAGACTTTTTGGCGCCAAATTTGCCACTGACACATGGCCGCACAGATAACTTAACCCCGTTAATGCCGAGCAGAGAAAATCCGTCCCCGAAACCCGTAACTCTTGCACAATTCGAGTCGCAGTTCCCCAGTCAAACTAACGTCAGGAAAAACAACTTGCTAATAATGAATTACCAGCGTTTGCCCGATGTTTTGCTATCCGCCGCGGTGGCCGCATTTTGCGTCCCCCAAAAATACGTTCGTAAATTTTGCGGGCGAGTTTTGTTTTCCTCCAATAGCGCTATTTCAACATTTGGCCAAACAAGCGAACTCCCTTAAATAAGGGAAACTTTAATTAGAGTTACTTTTTTGTACATCTATTAAATCTGATTAAAAATTACAATCTACCGTGTTTGACAAAAAAAAAACCCATAAAATTATTCTTTTATCTATTCGTATTCCTGACTTGTTTACCTAACGCTATGGGGAAAGCCCCGACAACACGATACATTAACGCGAAAACAAATACTTTTAACATTACATGAAATGTAAAAAAATAATACTACAAATTTTATATG
Source organism: Eurytides lysithous rurik (assembly GCA_018247575.1). Taxonomy (NCBI): domain Eukaryota; kingdom Metazoa; phylum Arthropoda; class Insecta; order Lepidoptera; family Papilionidae; genus Eurytides; species Eurytides lysithous. Next base: position 13,905 of record DWHO01000776.1, read on the forward strand.
CGGTCTCCATCATTTAGTACAACCCTAAGCATCGCAAGCACGGCCGCCTATCTCGGGGCCTTATGAAAACTAATGCGTTCATTTGGCGACTCGGTCACCGGCGATAAGCTATGTCAGCCTGGTAGTTGGGATTACTTTGGGCTCCGGGCCGGACCCACTGATAAAAGTTTTAGGACTTCGTCCAAGCTTTTATAATTAGAGGCGCTTTACAAATGGACAGGGAGACGTTCGTTCGCTTATTAGATTTCCCTGCAATGATTACTCTGTTTATAACATGGTAGTGATGTTGCTATAATGGTTGAACATGCCGCATAAATATATCATGTATATATACAAAACAATCGTGAATATGTTGACAAGTTATAAACATCATAATGATGTATCATATTCTGTATAATGAATATTCTGTGAAAACACACTGTATTACCCGAGTTTAGAATCAAATTATCTGCTCGGAGCGAGCACTCCCCAAACACCGAATAACATAATCTAACTTTAAATAAACTATAATTTAGATAGGAGAAACAATGCGACAAGTTCCGGACAGAGACGCGTCGGGCCCGATCCTCCTGAATTAAACCTTAATTAGGGAAAAACGGAATTTATAGCTCCCGGTAATGCCTCACTTTCGCCCACCTGCCCTTTGTTTGTGTTGCCAAACTGCTGAACACCGAAGGCCGATACGCGCGCGCGTTTTTAGCCCGTGTTTATATGTTGGACGTAATTGGAAATGAGGCCTTCGGTCGGGTTTTGGCGTTTCACATTTGTGTAAGGTGTTATTTATTATCCCCGATTGCACCTAACGACGCGGTGCCACCACTTCGGCAATTTTCAGCTCGAACAGATCGATGAGTCAGTCTCCGTAAATATCGGATGAGTATTTATTTACTCTACGAAGATTAGAAAAACAATCGCCACAGAGGAAGATGATCGATGCGGGCATCGCGCGCCCGCCCCAAAAGCCGTTCCCGCACGCGGAACTATATTTAAGTTTCGTTAATGGCTCATTTGTTTTAACGTGGCGCGATTTATTTTTCTTCTCGTGTATTTGTATTTCCTTATTTATGCGGCGCGAGTTGAAATTATTTATTCGCGCGTTTCGAAATTAAAACACCGGGCGCGCGTAAAGGTATCGAGTTTTCATTATGCATAACGCCGAGCGTCGAGCGAGTTGCGAATTCGCCCGAAAGTAAATTATAAAGGAGTCTTCGCTTCCGCGGGAATTCTTGCAATTACTGCTAAGGAAATTCCAGTCGACTCCGCTCGCTCATTTAATTCGCTTTCAGGTAATTAAAATCCTAAAAACTCGAAGGCGAAATTAAATTTCAGTCGGGCGTCGCGTGGCGGAGGTCGTGGGCGGTCCCTTAGATTGGGCCCCGCAGCCGGCCGAATCTAGCGGACGTGTTCAACCAGCTAAATGGGCCCCTTAACTTTTCCTATTTACGGTGAGCCGGGGAAATCTCGCAATGATACTATTAGTAATATCAGATATCGCCGTACCAGGCTATCGTGAGCTCGAGTGGGCTCGATTATCATAAGGTATTTGTCGCAACGGTATATGGGGCTAATAAAAATGGCGGACATAAGTTCTCCCGCGGTGTACGAGGCGAACTGTATCGCATTATGTTAATGCCACTCGCCTATCAATTATGCCGTGAAAGCGTTCCGATACACGCACCGTCGTGTTTCGCCCTAACTTACGGCTAAGCTACAGGATACCCGGCTTAGTCGTAACTTAGAACGGCGAGCTTTCAACACTGTTGTGTATTCCGTCAACTGTATAACCCGCGTAGCTTTTTATTATTTGAGTATTTGTACTCCCTTCAGAAGTCTCTTAAAATTCCTCAAGATATAATAGATTTGCTATTTAAACGTTTGAAATCAAATCCATAATATGCAATAAAATAAAGCCGAAATATATAATGAGATAAAGATAATTAACTCGTATGTAGTATGGTAGGTAGATATAGCTGTTATTCTGTAACATAAAATTGTAATAAAATTTTATCAGAGCGACTGTTGAGTTGGTTTTTCTCGTTGGTTCTTGATAACAGAGCATTCCAAGATGGTGGTAGATTCCTCATGGACTCACGAAAAAGGACTGACTGCACGGAGTTGTAAAATTTTTTTCAGTAAAAATTTCAGCAAAAATATATTCATTTGATACTTGACTTCCTTCGCGATTATTTGTTTTGCATCCAAAGGAGTAATAAATTTTACCGACCTATCTTATTCCAGATCCTTTTACGCCACACTATTATATATTTCGTGTTTACTTTGGCAAGATGCAATTTAATCTGTTATTTAACTCTATCTGCCCCAATCCCTTGCTGGTGAGTAGACAAATGAGCGTTTAAGATAAGTCGGACGACTCCCCTCAGATTGGGGCGTGCTCTATCCTATTTCATATTACTGCGCTTAAATCTCGTTATAATTAGTGCGATTTGCATACAGAACGCATTTATCAACGAGGCTCGTTTTTAGAGTGCATTTTGTAATACAGCAACAACGCATTACGAACCATTAGGGACGGGTGTAAACCACAGTGAACACCGATCGTTTCGATTTTATTTCGAACTACATTTGATGTATAGCTATTTAATTAAAACCAGCGAAGAAGTTACTTTAAAATTTTCACACATTCTGTAGCTTCATATTATTAATTGTAGCTATACGTTTTAGACGTGTTTTATTATGACGCTATGTTCCGTAACTTTATTTTAAAAGTGTCCAAATGAAGTAAAATAGCAACTATATATGTGTATACACATGCGCCTTGTAAGTTTTATATATTAAACAGTTCTTCATTTATCTTCAAACTCTCTTCGTTCTATAATAAAACTCGTTTATTAGTAACTGTTTATATTAACTGCCTCTGTTGCCTCGTGGTATAGGCCCACGCTTTACAAATCGGAGGCCGTAGGTCCCGGTCTGGGAATCCCGTAGGGGGCAATGACTCTGTGTTGTTGTTTCTTAGTTGGATTGGACATTCCGGGCTGATTGAATGATACCCGATTTCCTACAACGTAATCGATCCTCCGTCACCGCTCCTGCGCCTGATCTCTCTCCTGTCGTGTCGGTTATCCGTCCCATCGGACTGAGATTAAAGGAAGAGTGCACCTGTTTCTGCGCAAACGCTTGTGCACTAAAATATAACATACGCAGTTGGCCAGTCTCTTGTAGATTGGCCGCCGTGGCTGGAATCGGTTTGGACGACATCATCATCATTATTATGATTATCATATCGTTTAATCTCTTTCAGTGGCAAGCCAAAAACGATAATAACATTAAATACTTATATAGTTTGAGCCAATCGTGAATAGAAGATGACACCCCACTCACGAGTTTCTCACGGAACCGATTGTCGGTAAGATTCCATCACTTCCCATCACTAGACCATATGACACTAGCCGCGTCAACCCTTCGGGCCGGTGTGGCGGCGCGATATTAACAAATCCGTTGTGTTATGATTTACGGGCGGCCGGTTATCGGGGTTCGGACATAACGCTACAAATAAAATAATGCTCCATATTATACGAATGCAAATTTCGCCGCGCGACGCCTCGCCGGTCCGACGGAATTATTATTTCGTATCGTTCGTCCGCGTATTGTTTATCCGGCGTACGGCGCGATTGAATCCACTCGGCCGTATTGGGTTAGTGCCGGATATGAATCATTTGTGACATTGGACACACAACTATTGCTTTATCTTTTGACGCGCAGTTTTTATGGGAATTGGGGGATGTGACGATCTTCAGGGTAATTTTTTTATAATTAACAACAACTTTTCTCGATTTAGATGGAAACGAAGTGACTTTAATTAAAGTTTTATATAGCCAAAAGGCAGGTAACAATTGTGAGTCTAATTTAATTTAAATTTTATTATTTACTTATTTTTTATATAAAATCAAAGGAACTTGTTAATTTTGTTGCTGAAGATTGAGTAACAAACATCCAGGGTAATGCTGCATCCTTATGCTGT
>DWHO01000777.1:0-17885 GCA_018247575.1 Eurytides lysithous rurik
GTGAAGTGTATCGCTACGCTTTTCTCCGGGTTAACGTCTATTCTCCAAGTACGAAACCATTCGCCGAGGCGATTGACAGCGCATTGGAGGCGGTCAGTTATACGGCCAGGTAGCCTGTCCGTATAATAGAGGGTGGTGTCGTCCGCGAAAAGCGCGAGTTCGACTTGAAGATCTTTTGGGATGTCGCTCGTGTAGAGTGAAAATAGGAGCGGGGAGAGGATAGAGCCTTGAGGGACTCCGGCACAAAAAATGTTCACACCGGATGGTAAGCGACATACCGGCATTGTTTAGTTCTCTTTTGCATTAGACGTCCAGAGACAAGAGGGTGTATCTCTATAGCGAGTTATAATGCTAGCAAAATGGCCCCTCGATCTGGAATCATTAGCTGTAAAATATCTGGCAATGCAGTGGTTCTAAATCCGGTAGACTCTACATGGACTCTCCATTAACCATTAACATTAATTAAGTGTGCTCGAAATATCGGAAAAGACACTTAAATAATAATTATATCAAAATCGATATCATTAGTGTCTTTTTGGATATTTAACTATCGATTAGTCGGACACAAATATAAATATCAATATTTCATTGACATCGATACGTGTCGCTCATCACTAGTCTTCACCATTTATACATAGGATAGCATACGATTGTGACACAAAAATAGTACAGGCCAATATAGATAACGTTAATTTAACCTTTTGTAAAAATATTTAAATGTTCACCGCTAACAAACTCTTTCATGAATTAGTCACTAGCAATTACCAAGTCCTGGCCGGACAAGCACCACCAAATAACTCGCCCTAATTTTCCGAACGTGACTCATACGTACGTAACAGTTTAAACGACCTTCAGCTCAAAACATTGCCTTTTGCATAATATCGATGTTTCAATGAAATTTGTTTAGTAATTCCGTACACAATATAGCTATTTTAAATCACGTTAAGGTGAATCATGGCTATCGACTAAAGGAGATTATCTTTAAATAGATTCTTTATAAGTTGAAAAATATACTCTTATGACTGTGGTATTAATGATTTGACAAATCACGTGTTTGATATTAGTAGTAAACTTGAACAATGAACATATTCGCTTATTCAATTAATTCAATTTCAATAAATAAAACATAAAAATATTTAAAATTTCGTAAATCTCATTAAAATACGTCTGCTAAATTTTGCCCTCTTCCGTGAGCGCAATAAGCCAATAAAAGTATCATCTTCACGTATTAATATATTATTTGTCGACGTCAGGATTAACATGAAAATAACACTAAATAATACTTCACACATACTAATACTATAATGTGTGTATAAAGTACGTGCATGAAATTCTCGAAATCAAACTGTTTAGGGATTTATACGCTATAAACTGCCGACGTTTCAGTATTCATATGAATCCAAGAATATATATTAAACTATATACCAGAAATGGTGTACTGTAAATGAAACCGGAGCGAGTATGCTATTATCACATCTATCATAATGTAAATTTGATAACTTGACAGTAATTAATACTAAAGCGATATTTGTCAAAGTGTTATGACAGTTATATAATTGTAAAATAAACATGTTTTGATCTCTAAGCTTGATGTGCGTAGTAATTTATACACGCGCGCATATTCATCCATACATACACCGAACCTTATTGGATCGTATTGATGAAACTAAATTTATGTTAAATAATAATAAAAACTTGGAAAAGATTTAGAACATGAGAAGATGTATAGAAAAAACATAAGAGTTGATGTTTAGCATTCTTATCGCCACAATAAAAGTTCAATAAACTACGTAGACATCAAATTAAACGTTAAGTGTAAAGTATTTTAAGCAATATACATATATAATATGCGGTTATTAATAAAAACGTTTGCCACTGTACACGCATTCGCTTTTAAATAGTTTCTGTTCGCGATTTTGTGTGAGTGGACTACAGAATTGAGAACTAGAACAGAAAATTACATTGTTAGCTGGCTAAACCAGAAGCTAGTTTTGGAAAATGATAACAGTTGTTAAGCTATGTCAATTATCTAGATATAAATTAATCCATTCGTTAAAGCATATTATTAACTATCTGCTCACCAAATTTTAGCTATATCTATCAGTTTCGCTGTTTTTGCACGATTGAACCATAAATAATCAAACATGCGAAATTTCATATTTATTACATTAATACTATGTGCAATACAGCCTCCGTAATGAATTTTTCTACTTAAACGACTACTTTTTGGCAAAACTTACATTTGTTACAATCGCTTGGTAATACAATCTAAAAAGTAAAGATCATGGCATAAAAACGATCAAAACTTTCCACTTAACCTTCAACATTTCCAAACTTTTGTAAACAATCGTTGCTGCTAAGTAACAGAAACCAAACACATTGATGTTACAATTTCAGTGAAATGACTCACTCAACTCGAACGGCCTTTAACGTAACGTTACAAATTTGGATCTGTATAAGGTTTCCAGGGGTTCATAGTATTTTAGTGAGTACCGTGAAACTATATATAACTTGCTTACCGGGGCAGTTGTGTTACTCAATCACTGATATAGAAACGCCATCATTAACCATTAACAAGCCATCGGCCTTTAAAACTAACAATCATTTAATGAACTTTTTTATTTGTTCTTTGCTATTTTTTTATGTTTTCATATTATATTTCCTATATTTTATTTTTATTTTTGGTAGAAATATTATAACAAATATAATATTTTAAAATAATCACACTTGACTGGTACTACAACTTAAATTAAGTATTAACACTCTATCAGGTAAAGTCAATTAACGCATTGATCGTAGATGTAAGCATCTTTTAATAGCATACTAAAATACTAGCACACTGAAAATATACATACCTGACATAGGTATAAATATGTTAATTATTTCATCCGTAGGATCGTTTTATATAATTATAAAATGACAGACACATAGTTTTTATTATGAGTTGATTTCATTTTAAACTATTCAACTTTCGTTACTTATGATCTCATTCGTAGAGCTTTTCTGGTGACCGGAATTTTGAGGTGTGCCGCAGCGTTGTCAGTTATTTTACCTTTAAACAGTCATAACATATAAGTATAATTTTGTTTTAAAACGCAATATTTCCAAATGCAATTATTCTTGGAAAAATATACCATATAATGATATATAATATACCAATTCATAATATACAAAATACAAGTTGCAGTGCGAAGCCAAAGTTGCAAAGCCACGTTGTTAAATGCTTTATAGTATTTGAAACTTCAAATGCTATATAGCATTTAACAACGTGGCTTATACTTTAAAAAAAATAATATTATAACAATCAATATTACTTTAAAAACTATCAATATTATAAGCTTTATTTTTTTAAATTGATCAATTTGTGAACATTTCATTATAAACATTGTAAAAAAAATTGTATTAGTTTCTTACTTTTAATATTTTAAACAACCAAAAACAAAAGTTTATTCCATCTTTGATTTACATAGTCATTGTCGTAGTAAATACGTGTTTAAGAGTAAAGTGTGTTATTCAAAAGTTTCATCATATAAGGTCCGACGGAAACACCAAGCTACCAGGAATCAGGACATGACACATTATGACGGATGGCTGAGATTTTTCTAGAATGATTTCCAATGAGCGTAAATTTTTGAATCATACGATCGCATTAAAGGAAATAGCTCCGGCGTTAACTTAACAGGGGTTCTTAGAAACTTCGCACAGAAACGACCATGACTAATTTAGTGAGAATCTGTTGTTTTAATTTAAAAATCGTCGGATGTTGCCATTAAAATTAAAATAAAATATATGTATATAATTAGTTTAAAAAGATAAGTTTTCCAACTCGTTGTTAATACAGCACGGCCAACGTATTAGTATTCTATTGCCTTTTAATTTTATAGTAAACGCAACGAAATCCGTAAAAATGGTGTTTTTTTTTCGAATAAGAAGAAACCATTTTTAGTGTAGTACTACTACTTTACTAATTTTGATGACATATGATGTAAGATTTTGAAGGTACCATTTCGATCTCTAAAATCTAAAAAACGAAAATACAATAATGTTGCTTTGCTGCTTCTTTAACTAAGAGAACTGGAATTTGTTTTGTCTTAATTTGTTCACTAGTTCTTGATAGCCACCGACAACGGTAGATAAACGTCTGTTTGATCAAGTGATGAGTGTCAACGTAATTTATCCCTGTTGAAGGTAGCATTATTAAGGGAATAGCTCAGACTTGACTGATTTATCATTTCGTTGGAAAGTCCATTCAACCATTCTATTTCAAATTTATTTTAAAGAAGTAGTAGTAGTAGAGATCAAAGAATTCTCACTTCTCTTTTCATCGTCATTTATTCTATACGTGCCAAGCAATTAGCAGTAAAAAGAGGAGGAAAGACTCACTAAAGAAGATACAATATGATGATGAACAGAGCCGCGTTCGTGTCTCCAACAAAATTTTCAGTCCCTTGAGCTGCAAAAGCTGAAGGGTTGTAATTAAGTTAGGAGTTTTAACAAATTTCTCCCTCTGGTGTATTCTATAACGTTAATAAGGTACTAACGAATTTTTCTTATAAAATTTATTTAGAGATTTAATAAACAGCGTAAAATTATTTATTTTCACAGTGCGATGAAAACTGTATATAATAGATCTATTATTGTAGTTTAGTACGATTTTTAATATCAATTTTAGTACAATTTAAAAACGTATATTAAATATAAACATGTAATTTGAACAATGTAATGTATATCAAATTAAAGAAGGAGCCAGGGAATAATTTTGGAAGAGCCGATATGCATCGGCTCTTCCAAATAAGCCCTAAAATATGTTTGTTTAGCAAATAAAGAGACGTCACGCGCAAGTCGTGTACCTAAAAGGGTTTGCCCTCCGCTCTTCAGCCATAATAAGTAATATAAGATGGTCTATCTTTTATATCTTTAAGTATTGTTGTCAATAATTATGATAGCAATATTGTTCATCAAACAGTAACACGGGAATACCACCCCTTTATTTCTTTTTGAACTGCCTCCGTGGCCTACAAAACGGAGGTCGTGGGTTTGAATCCTGCGGAGGGCAAGGACTGTGTTGTTGTTTCTTAGTTGGATTACGGGATTACTTAGGGCATTACGGGCTGATCACCCGATTGCCTGAACAGTAAGATGATTCATGCGTCGGATGGGCATGTAAAAACTCGGTCCCGGCTTCATGTCGACGCCATCTAGCGGTGGCTTTGAGAAGCCGACCTCTTAGGCTTAATGTCACCGCCTCTGCGCCTTATCTCTCTCCGGTCGTGTCGGTTATCCATCCCATCGAGCAATGAGGGTAAGGGAAGAGTGAGTGCACCTGTGTCTGCGCAAACGCTTGTGCACTATAATATATCCTTCGCACTTGACTGTTCTCTTGTAGATCGGCCGCCGTGATCGGAATCACTCTATGGCTCCCTTCTGATTAGATCATGTCATGCCTGCCAGTAATACTGGCTTGTCAACGACGGTAAGGCCGAAATGTAGTCACATTGGGCCAGTCTGTGGTCCTTTACATTCAGTCTATTACAATATATTTGGTTCTCGGAACCAGTTTGAAAAACGACCAGTTATCGATTGGTCAAGACTTCGACTGTATTTAGAGTATTCTCCTCACGTAGACAAAAAATATGTCTAATCTAAAATACCACGTCATTTACTTACTACATTGCTGCCTATCATCGAATACTGCCTAATTTGCTTGTAAAAGAGTGTACTGAAACAGATTACAAATCCTTACTTTCCATTGGTATCAAATTAAAACAGTACTCTAGATAGATGTTTATACCACAAACATTTTTAAGAATAAAAAAAAATCGTTCGCATCGCGTAGTTTACAAATAAAACAAAGCAAATTAAAGGTTCAATCGTGGGTAAGTTTTTTTACCTCACTAACGACTCCAATCACTTAACTAGGAAGGGTCAAATGGTAATGATCCCGTAGAATCTTATCCCGTCGGCCATTTTAATTATAAAAACCCGAGCGAAACAGCAAACGGTTCAATATGATGCCATTGTGTTCAAAGTAATTGGGTATTTAGAGTACTTTTAAGTACACGTTTAAGTGTCTTTATCCACAGGAAGAGTTGCCGCTTTACTTTTTTAGGAGAAAAAGAACACGAGAGTCAAGTCATTCGCTTGATGGTAAGCGTAAATGGTAGCCTGTGTACCTAGTCTAGACATAAATTCTGCTACTTGCTGTTTACATACATTTAAAAAAAACATGAATTTGAATTTCGAATAAATAGGATTGCAGTAATTGCACTGTACAAAGTAGGTAAAGAGCCAGCCGACATTTTTGATACATTGAAAAAACTAGGGATTAGCCGAATGTTTGTGTATCGTACCATCCAAAGGTACATTGAAACCATGGCTGTTGATGGCCGTGAGAGATCCGGCCGACCAGGCCGTTAATGCAGTCAAGGCCAGAATTCGGCGAAATCCCATAAGGAAGCAGAAAATCCTTTCCAGAGAAATGAAAATCCCACCGAGGACACTTTCTCGGATTATCAAACAAGACTTAGGTCTAAGGGCTTACCGGAGATACACAGGACATACCTTAAATCAGACACTAAAACAAAAGAGAGTCGAAAGATCAAATCAGCTGTTACTTCGACACGAGATATGAAATGTTCGAATAGATAACATTTTACATCGTACTTTTTGACTTTTTTATGGACTAGACTTCCTTTTTTGGAAGGGTCAGGAGGGTGGGAAGAAAGATTCCGCTACAGCAATAGGTGCTGCGTGGTTCTACCACCGTTTAAAATTTCCATCGTCTTTTCGATAAAATATCTATACAAAACATTTTAAGAAACATTTACCCTGTACACTGCTACATATATAAACCCCGAATTAAAACTTTATTTTTTTCCTGACGATATTATTCACTATTTGTTTAAGATTATAAATAATTTCGTCTGCAAGGAATTCAAATTTTGACAATATTTGTGAAGATTTCATTTCATTGCTTATATTGTAACCATAACAAATATAAAGAAAAGCACGAGGGATAAGAATATATCTTAGCTAAAGCACTCCGTGTGGCATATGCCTTTGTTATAAACGTTCACTATCAAATGTTTCGTGAACATGTCTCTTGTTTATGTTAGAAGTGAGGTGTACTATTTCTAATACCACCAAAAATTTAATAGCAAATTTTAAGTATCATGAACCAAGCTAAATTTTTTACCAAGGCCCGAATCTTGTTCGTAAATGCACTGAATGTGCTTGTACTTTATATAGCGGTGTAGAATATTTCAATGGAATTTAATTTGAAAGAATTTAAATTTTAGCAAATAGCGTCGGACCTAATAAAAGTAAAAATTAGCACCCATAAGGGTGAAAACTTTTTTAAAACTTGAAGTTCAATATAAGATATAGATGACATAAAAATTGTTTAAGAGCGCCACGAATCAGGGAAATAAAACTATTGTAGTATTTCCGGAACGTATAGACATTTAATAAAATTAGTTTTTACATTATATACATTCTACAAAAAATCTCAACACCGTGTTTCAGCTCTAAATCAGCGGCATCTATTACAATTTGTCTGTTACTAATATACAATATAATAAGCCATGACAAATGTCATGGCAACCGATTAAACACATACTGTAATGGCATTTTAAAAGAGCACCTGTTGAGTTTTTCGCCGGCCCTTCTCAGCAGAACCGCATTCCGAGCCGGTGGTAGTTTTCTCACGAACTGAGATGTATAAATGACAACAATAAAATGCTTATAAAGGCCTATTTGAATAAATATATTTTGATTTACAAACTAGCAAATATTGATGTCGACTTGTTTGCCCACTTACAGGGAGAGCCAGGGTACGGTGTGGTCACGCTTCCTCGCCAGCGACGGCCGCACGTCACCACCAGCAACGACAACTGCCTGTGTAGTTAGAACTCTGACGATCCCCTTCTGTGTATAGCGATAAGATAGGAATATGCCGCACGGCATTCACGACACAGGGCATGTTCCAGGGCATCATATAAGACGTAATTATTTAATTACTAATTAAAATATTAATAGTTCACATCATTGAATATATTAAGACAAAAATTGATGATGAATCTGATGAGTTTAACCCATTTTTGATAACCGATTTATGAAAAACGTACTGTAAAATAAAATTATTATAAACTATAATATAATATTTAAAACTTGTAAATAAATATATCTCCTTTTACAGCCAGACAAAATAGCACATCTTATCCGAATCGAATCGCACAGATTCGACGTTGTTACCATCGGTGCTAGAAATTTGTAATGCACTGAGTCGAGCCAAAGTCACTGCCGCCTCTATATATCTATAATGTAAAATCAGGTAAATTTCCCAAACATAAAATCTACCTTGTTATAATTATGGTTTAGCTTATTTTTCAACTGAAATAGAATTATAATTATCTTCCAATCAGCTTTTCTTTGTGAGTGCAAATGGAGCCTGTAATAAATAATAATCATACCGTAGTACTATTAATATATAATACACAAATAAAATACTATTGGCATATTCAACATTCTAGCAAAACTTTTTTCTTTCACATTCCAGATACTTCTTGTGATAATCAATGATTTATAGAAAATCTTCAAAACCTTGCTATTAATATATGAGCCTATACCCCTGTGTCTAGGATTTCTAAGCCAATTTGTTAATTATTAGGTTGTAATTGAGTCCCAAACAAGTTTTACAAAGTGAATGAGCTTATAGCATTCCGTACATGACGAGTTTGAGACTGGAGGCTGTTGGTACGAGTCGTTTTTAAGTAGATTTAGTATATGTATTCGGAGAGAAAGACTAATATTTTACTTTGCCACATATATTTATGGAAAAGAAGGGGAAGCAAGATACTAAGAACTGCAATGCACTACTCACTATTTATCAATTGTCTATAAGATTACACTGTATCCATTGCAGGAATGGCCACTGTATATGACTTAATTATTTATTCACAATACATTTTGGGAACAATAGAAGATGATAATATATAATACCCCAGCAGTTGTAAGTAGTTGTTGCTGTACATGGTTATACATAACATGCACCTTCCTTTAACCTTCCTTTAAGAGGATATAGTTAGAAAAAGTTTAAACTATTTGCTATGGTTCCTTAAAGGCATTATCCAAATTCAAATTTTTTGATATGCATGTGGGTGTAATTTGCAGATTAGTCTTTCTCCACGAGCAAATTACAGAAAGTCTATTGAAAACCAGTGAGCAATAGAAATGAAATATATAAAAATGTGATTTATTTAAATAATTTAAATAGTACAAGACCTCTCATGATCGACACATCAGGCCGTAGTAAAAGTCAGTTGTTTATTATTATAGTGGTAGAAATGATAAGATAAACTGAAAAGATAAAGTTGTATACTGAAAACATAATAAAGTGTAATCGGTAAGTGAACCATCCTTAAGTCTCAGTCTGAGGACCAGGTACTTGTCTTGCCCTATTTATATTTTATAACAAATCTTATCTTCAATTTCTAATATTGGTAAACATGTTTTGGTGACCTATACCTGTTTTAAAGTTTTTATTTGTTTATCCTTTGAGAAGGTTGAATAAAATGGTTAAAGAGGAAACTACAATGACCAAATGGTGTACGCGTGATTGGTATACCGGTCCCAAATTCTACTTCCATTTACAATTAAGACAAGATACATAGTTGCTAAGTTACTATTCCATTATATTAAGTGATTAAATGGCTGTTAAATATATGTACATAGTTTCAAATGAAACAATTTCAGGGTAGGAATGTATTTTTATCCAATGTAATATTTTAAACTATAAGCATTTTTATGCTTCAATCACTGCATACCTGTGTGCCAAATTTCAGCTCTCTGGTATTGTTTTTTCTAACCTTTAATTCTCTAAGACATAAATAAACGTAAACTATTGCAGTTAAGCATAAATACTGATAAAGGTCCATTTATTTAAGTGATAAAACTCATGTTATTTTCAGTTCAATATGAATTTCATTAACACTTTCCCTGGCACGTGTACTGTTTTCGGTACACACTAAACTGCTTTCGTATGCGAAGCTGAATTATTGAATTTAATAAAATATTTTCATCTAAAATTTAATTTCTGGTAACATTTTATGTGACATTTTATTAATAATAAATATGAAAATAATATCTCACAAAAACAAGAAACTAATATGTATTTATAGAAAATTATTATAATTAAAGTGGTTACTGTGTACCGAAAATGGTGCATGCCTAGAAATGACACCTCGTAAACAGCATGTGTGTAAACAGCGGGAAATGTGTTAATCCTGGCAGCTCAATATTTTCCAATTATAAATTGTATTTATTGCTAGGGAGTTTTTTTTTTAAATATTTTACGCTGTGCCCTAAACATAAAGAAGTACATTTTATACTCGAATTGTTCAATATTAGACATTTAAACGAAAGTCACTAGAAATAAAATTGTGCACATTAATAATAAATCTATACTTAATAATAATTTAGAAAATTACACAAAATATATTATCTAAATTAATTGTAATAAGGTATAATAATTTTTACTATTTCAAAATGTTTCACCTATATTATCATTCTGTGCTTTATTTGTTGTTATCTCAGCATTATGGTTTATTAGTTATTGTAAGTAGGAATTACAAACATTTTTGGAATGTAAAATTTTTGTATAAATAATATTCTTTCATATGTATAAGACAGTCGGTAACTAATAATGTTATTTGTAATTTTTATAACAAATAGAGAATTTGTATATTTAACATGTAACAGTAAAGAGCCATTTATATTTAAAATCTGGTTATGTATTATTCTCACGAGCTATGTATCATATGAAAAATTATGAGTTGTAAAAAAATAATAATTTTATGCAAGCGGATGAAAAATCAATAAAGAAATAAATAGATAATTTTACATTGTTACAGGTTTTTTTCACACCTTACCGACCGTGATGATTTGTGCATAATAGTTTGGTCATAATAAAGTATTGCCATCATAGCAAATCAGTTTAGAAGCGTTATATAAATTAAACAAAAACACATATTTATAAAGTTATGGTAAGCTTTAGCACATCGACTTAATCTTATATTTACACCTTCGATAAACTGTGATATAATATCAAATTATTGTGTTTTATCAAAACTTAAAAATTCCAACCTTAAATAAAAATAATATTATTAACACTTGACAGTAATTAGAGGCTTACTAGATTTGAGAGTAGCGTAAGTCATTTCCTTCCGCTTATTGTCCTTCTCTTTTCCTCCTTGCTAATTCCGTATATCTTCCCCTTTCTCGCATAATATACTGTCCACCAGGTGGGGCTATCCGAAGTGTTTAGACTTGTTAGCATTTTAAAAATCATTGGCGTCTTAATTCTGCTAAGGGCAGCTGCTCTTCCTAATAATATCTGCATATTGTGTAACATATTCAAATCAAATCAAAATATTTTTATTTAAATAGGCCTTTATAAGCACTTATGAATCGTCATTTTTAAATCTCAGTTCGTGAGGAAGCTATTGTTTTTCAAGATAGATTAGAGAAGATAAAGTGAATTGTGCCTTGTAGAAGTGATAACGATATTTCAACAAATTCGTTTCGGAGCCGTTGTGCAGAAAATAGGACGGAGAAAAAGTAAGTGTCTGAACATAGTTCTGTGTTTCTATATGCCGGAGAAAATAGTATTATAAAATAGTTGGTGTATAACGGTTTTACCTGAGAATATTTGTGCCAGTATATTAGACAAATGTTAGAACGAAATCGTATTATTGTATTTTTTAAGTACCCTCGTTTTTCTTTCGTTTTGCGATTGAATCGTTCGTATTTTTATTTAAGCTCAAGCCTAGTTAATATTAAAATGGAGGACTTAAATGTTCGTTCCGACAAAGAGACTGAGGCCATTTGGTCGCCAAACTAAAAAGACTAGGTCGCGTTGAGATTCGAGCTCGTCATCTAGCTCTTTGACAAATTCTAGTTCTTCATCGGTTAATTCAGCAGGAAAAATGAAACATCGTCGCCACTACCACAAAAAAAAACGGCCAGCAAGGATGGTCGTACTGAAAAATTACTATTTAACTTATCTCAGGTTAATGAACTTCAAAACCGCGTTTTTTGCGATGTTAATATATGTGTGGGTAAGCCCACACTTGTATTAACATCGTAAAAATCCCCCACTTCAGACCACCCACCACCTTAGATTGTGACTTATAAAAGAAAAGGATTTCGTGATAGTAACGTCTAATTTTCAATAATGGATAATCAGGAATGTAGGCCTTTATACGACTTTGACTTTGACTTTATTACTTACCCTCGCAAGGTAATCACCGAGTGTGCCATGCGGAGCAAGGCTCCATACAGCCCCCTCAGGGTTATGGAATAATTGATCCCACGCAGGTTCGCAAACAGTTTAAATCTGCGCAAGGTGGCGACTATAATAAAGGAATACGTGGATATAATCAGAATTTTCGCTAGTCAAACCGTCCACGAGCAAATCACAGCAAACAGGATACGAACAGAAATAATAGAAAGCGATTGCCAAGGAGGAAAACGGGAAAAATTCTGACAAACGAAAGTTGAGAGCGAGGCAGTTGGTTCACTATGTCTATCGGTGGCAATAGCAGGTATCTATATCCTGGTCTACCTGGACGATTTCTTGGTACATCAAGATTATCACACGCTACAAGCTCATATTCCAATAGTTATAAACCACCTTCAGTATCTAGGATGGTCGATAAATCAATGCAAGTCAATCTTGATTCCATGCCAAAATCTGGTGATTTTGGGTTACCGATGGAACCCTTGGATGAACCAAAAGTCTCCTCACTTTTAGTTCATCCAAGGGTTCCATCGGTAAGGAGAATATCAAAAGTAAAAGAAAGCGTTCAATGCATCATATGTTTATCATGCATTGAATGCATTGAAGCTTACGACGACCGTAAAAACATTACAAAGCCTAATCGGACTTTTATACTTTGCCAGTTTTGTGGTACCAAAAAGAAGGCTTCATTTTCGGCTCACGCCCAATTAGTTAAACAAAGACTTAAAAAATGGTCGTGCCAAAGTCATCTTGCCCACAGAAGTAATGGTGGAACCGAAATGGTGGATGAATAATTGTTATTGTGCGACCTCAATTCACATTCCTCTAGCGTCTCACTTCTTAATCATAAACGCATCAGACGTAGCCTGGGATGCACGGCTAGATGGTTGTCCTCTATCGGGACTGTAGCCAATGGAGGAGCAAAATCTACTTTGCAATGAGATTGTAAAAAAAGGCTTGAAATATTGAAGGCCATAAAAAGACAAAGCGCACTTTTGAGCAAATCAACAGTCCTAATTCAGTGTGACAACAGGGCAGCAGTCGCATATTTAAGGACAGAAGGTAGGACCAGGTCAGATCCACTAATGGATTTAACATATCGGATCTTTCAAGTACTGGACGAGAATCAATTAAACATAAAAATCCACTACATTCCAGGAAAATTCAATAGTCATGTGGACCATCTTTCTCGCTACCGGAGCCCTCCGACATTTGTAACCACGCTGTACAGATCAAATTTCCAAAAAAATTGGAGTACCGATGATAGACCTTTTCGCAACTCAAAATGTAAAAGTAATAGTCAATTATGTGTCTGTAGAAAAAAAGCACTACACCACGATGCCTTCTCCCGAACTTGGATTTATCCCTTGGCGTAGATGTTCCCCTAGCCATATTGGATACCCAAAGTGCTTGCTAACCTCAATTCGGCGACGGGAATGTTTTTATTAATGTGAGAGCCACTTCACGGTGGGAGAGAGTGTTCTGGGGAGCAGACTTAAAACACCGCGCACTAGCCCCCCCGTTCAAAACCCAGAAGTTGCACCTGAATCTAATAAATACGGCGACGGGTTGTTCACCGCCACAAGTCCAAGAAATGACGTTAGAAATGGAAATGTGTGAATTTATTAGAGTGGGATGATGTTCAATTAAAACTGCTAAAGTCTTCGTGGCGTCCATCAACTAAGAAGACCTATACGGTAGCATGGAAAAGATGGCTAAGCTGGAATACGAAGCATAGACTTAACCCCACGCAACCAATGGGGCAGGTGTTAGCTTGCTTTTTGGCAGATTTACATATCGTGAATGGCCTATCTTAAAACAAAATTTTGTTACACCAGTCAGCAGCTTGTACAATATGTAACACGAACGAATCTGGGAAATTAAGTTCACACGTCTTGGTTAGACATATATTAAAATCTATCGCATTAGAGAGACCTGTTGATAAAAATTCTGCAATTTGTGACATAGACACATTAGCAATATTTTTAGAAAATTATTCTGTAAATGAAGAGAGCGTTTTTGTGGTCTGTATATACACGGCGTTTTTACTTATGTGTTCAGGTAGAAGAGTTCATGATTTAACTCTTCTGGCAATTGATTCCATACATATGTCTGAAAAAGGTTACCTAATCTTATGGCCCTTATTTGGTTCTAAGAGCGATATTGCTACTTATAGGTATTTATAACTCGATATTCCCTGCGAGATGTTTCAAAAGAACTGGTATTTTAACGCCTTACAATATATACTTTGTAATATATTGTTCATTCGACAAAATCTTGATTATTTCATAAAAATCAGTGACAGACACACAGTGAACACTAGATATGTAAATAAGCTTGTAATAAACACCTCGATTTCGTCTCCAAAAGGTGAAAAAATTCTTCATGGACCTTTTGTTTAATTTGTACGCATATTTAATAAAATTCCACAAAATATCTTAGATCTACCACTTGGCCTTTTTAAAATTAAATTAAGAACATTTTGTTGCATAAAGCTTATTACGCTGTTCAAGAGTTTTTGGTACATTACAATGCGTGGAATTTAATTGATTGACTCATATATGTGATAGCTATAACATTATTCTTATCAATATTTCTATCGTAGTATTACATCATTGTGGTTATCAAACGTAAAATTTAAGACTTATATTCAACATGTGATGTAACGACTCCGTGGCGCAACGGTAGCGCGTCTGACTCCAGATCAGAAGGTTGCGTGTTCAAATCACGTCGGGGTCAACGATTTCTTTTTTGCAGAAATTTATTTATTTTTGTTTTTCATTAATATTCCACGGCAAAAAAATATAAAACATTGAGTTTTAATTTTTTTTTACGTTATTTTATACATGTTTATTAGCGTGTATGTCATGTAAAATATTCGAATAATTTAGCTTAAAGAAATAATTTGTATATAGATTTTTTTTTAATCGAAATTCTCAGGTACATCAACATTCTAATATAATAAAAAAATAATGATAAACCATAGACGTGCAGTTATTTTTTTTTATTTTGTGGCACAGATATACTTCAATTCAAGAAACATAAATTTTGTTCCAAAGTTGTCAATAATCCAGGTGCTTTTAATTGATTGTTTAGTTAAAGACTTTAATTTAACCACAAAATTGTTATCTTATTTTTTACGTTAACCCGGCAATGCAATAAAGTTTTTACTCGGTTTTAATCAACTTAAAATAGTGCCGTGGCGCGAAAGAGATTATTTATGCGAACAAAACGGTCTAAAATTTTAATTAAAAAAATAATAATTACGTTACAACTTAAAAAAAATGAATAAGCAAATGATAGATAAATATCGATTATATAATAATGTTATGAGAAATAAAAATAAACTTATTCAATTCGTAACATTTATTTAATCGAATGAATATTATACAAACTCAGTTTGAATTTTAAATGTTCGACATATTTTTGCGCATATTGATTAAGTTCTAAAACCATTATAAGTCTCAATTACGGACCTGGAATCTACGTATATTATGTTATGTTTCTATACATTATGTTATTAAACATCCTTACCCTTACTTTTTGTTTGTTTTTAACATAATCGCAGTGATGCATGTTCTATTTACAAACATATTTATATTGTATAAGGTGAACCGCTAAATAATTTATACATATATAAATAAATAATTTTCAAGATTTACAATGTCATCCTAATTTGAATTTATTTCGCTGTAACAAAAAAGTTGAATCGTAAAAATAAAAGGTTTCGAATAAGACATTAGTCATGGTACAAGAAAACTGTAAATTATTCGGACAATTCTTAAACCACCACGAATAGTATAGCTGTGTATGGTACAAAATAATATCAAAGAAAAATGGAATTATCAATAATGACAATATCAATTTGCCAACCTAAATATCTGTGCCGTCAGTCGCTTTCTCTCACCCGGTTTGTGCGCACGCAAGATGGCGGGGAATGAACCGAGACCTGCGATCGAATTGAACACAACTCTACCATGTCACGTGCAAAATCAAAAATGTTTATATATATAGGCGACAATTTTTGTTAAGGCGAAAAACAACCTCCGATGTCAAATAAGATATTTTGTAGATATAGGATGTGAAAATAAAAAAAAATATCTTAATGTTTACATCTTACCATCTGTGTAATAGTCTAATGATTTTCTAACAACAATATGATCTAAAATGTTAATTCATAATTTTAACATCCACTAGCACAAAGTATTGATCGGAAACTGTATAGTTGTTCACAATACGGACTACAGGCTTAAGTGTCCTATTTTAAATACAGCTTGGATTGTTTCACAACATACATTTTTTGAACACTAAGCTAAAGTTAAATTGAATTATGTCCCAGATAATTGATCTAACTCATATCTGTATAAGCATACAATTTATTAACACTTTCACTGCTGAAACATAACCGTTGTGTGAAAAAATTTCGAATCGCGCGTGTGGCTTAACACAAATGTGTGTTCGAAATAGATCGCGTATCGCAGTGGGGTAAACACACCGGTTTTCCTGTCGGGTCGCCCGTGCGGGCAACACGTCAAAAAAAATAGTATTAAACGTGTGGAAAGTCGCATCGCTGTATTGAACGATTTTTTGGGTCAGCAGTGAACGTGTTAAGATAAGTTTTTTTAATTTAATTATTAGGTAAGGTCAAACATTTTGTTCACCTGTTTTAAAAGCCGCCTTGAGATCGCAGAATGTGACTGCCGACGATTAATCTTAGTAGTTTTTATTTTAAGTCATATTTTTTTCGCTGTCCCAAAATGAGACCTGCTTTTGTATTCATCAATGTCTACTATATTTAAATATATTGAATGAATAATATACTAATTTTATGCGCCGTAAAATATTGTTTCTGATGTTCGGATATCCATTATTACATTAACAAAATATCATTAAAAAAATTCTGTTTTCTTCCCCATCAGGTAGATTTGTGATTTGACAACTGAATTTTGAGTACATGCGTGCAGCTTTGAGTAACATAAGTGTTTAAATTAACCTTGTTCACCGGAAAAATATGAAATGGGGTGCCTCCATTTGCCTCCATTTGTTGTGTGGTAGCACCACTGATTAATTATCATAAAGCTTATAAGGCAAATATTCTCTATTAATACTTTTATTATTTAATATCGAGTTATCAACCACAAACAACTTTACGCCTGTAATAACTACGTCTAAAATCAAAACAATAATCAAACTCAAGCGTAACATACTTTATTGTTAGTTCATGAGCACAGTTCGTGATACTGCGCGGGACGTGCCAACGCACACCCGAAACACTACCTTAACAATAACACAATAAGAATCACAATTGAATGTCACGCGTTGCGATGTAATCGCACGCCACAGTGCGTTCAGCGCCGTGGCGAATATATTCAAGTAGGACTTAAAACGGTACGATTAGTGAACAGGCGTTATAGTATTAGTTTGTTAAAACCAATTGTATACAATTTAATGAAAAAAAAAACACTATTTACAGTTAACACACACGCACACAAACACGTAAACGGCGACGTATGTTATTATGTACGTTCGATTGTGCTGTACGGACGCGGCGTGCGGCGGTGGGGCGTCTCGGCGCGCGCCTAGGGCG
>DWHO01000778.1:0-17883 GCA_018247575.1 Eurytides lysithous rurik
CGTGACCGACATGTTATAGGCTTCCCTCTTTTTATTTGAGATGTCATTACTTTACCTAATGGATATACCTACGTCTGAATCAAAAAAAAATATATATATATATATATATTAATAATAAAAAGGATGTTCCGTTGGAGGTTTTAACAACTCTTTATATTTATTTATGAGTGAACGCGACCGTCTTCCACCGAATTCAAAAGAAAAGTGACAAGTCAGCGATAAGGACTGTGTAGTAAGGACAACGCTCTACAAAGCCGATACTAACCAATTATCTCTTTCTGACTACCGATGTGCATTATTTGTTGCCGGGTACTGTATATACTTACTTAATATACTTAAAAGAACTGTGACGACAAGACTATATGTACATTTGATGCAATGAAATGCATAACGTAGTCTTGCGATGAAAATTCAAACATCCTTATGATTAGACATTTTCCAAAAATATAAAGTACCTATGTTTTTAAAAAAACTTTATAAGCAATATTCGATATTGTGATAAATGTCGGCGACCCATGACCCCCGACAAAAAGAAACCTGCAGGTTATACTTGTAAAAATATATATACTTAAATATATTTACTTGTAAAATAACTAACACGTTTTTCTTCATTTATATTTTTCAAATCTCATTACCTTAAATGTAATTTCGTACGCTGACGTCTCGCATACTTCGTGTCATTCGATCACTTAAAAATATAAAGGGTTTTACGAAGTCGTCATTCCAACTTGAAGAATTATCAGCGGCACAAAACGACTAAGCCTCCGTTACGTTATAATGAATTTCCAGCGAACTTCGGTGTAAGCGTCACTGAATAATTAAACCTGTCTACGCGTCCCAACCCTCGTCATCAAACGATCCGCTTCGTTAAGCATTTAGTAGTTGGATCCCTTTGTCGTCGCAAGATGCTTATTTTTCAGGAGATTTAAGCTTAAAAGTTAAGAAAGTAGGTAGCTTTCGAGGCAATAAACTCCTTTAAGACCTATAATTTTCCTTTACGTTAGCTCTATTGAATTTAACTTTGGCTTAATAAGAATTTATGTAATAATAAGGTAGATAAATTAGCATTTAGTTTTACATTTGTCTAACTATTACTATTTTAAGTGTGCTCTGTACCGCTATAAAACTCTGAAAATTGTCTTCAAGTTTTTAAATTGTTTTTGGACAAAATGGAATTGGAATGGACATTGGAAATTGAACAGAACATATCATCTTCGTTTGCTTAGCAAGACCGTTTATAAGTTAACTCAAAACATAATTCTGTCAAAGTAAGCGATTAAACACTTATGACAATGACAACGCCAGACAACAACTTTAAAATACAGGCTCAATCTGTGACCACGACTAAGTAAATAAGCATAGATTGCAGTTTTTTATCTTCTAACAACAATACACGTCTTTCTTCTTTTTCGAGCCTGTTGTCTACGCTCGCAAGTGCGTCAGGGGGTTGATATTGGTTTACTGAGGCAGGGCACCTACGTTCATAAGTTTCTAAAATGTTCTTTGTTTTCAACATGTAATTGGTCGGAGAAGCCATTATAATAAATGCGAAAATAAATTAGAAAATAGGCGGCTTAAAAAATGAGCAAACTGTATTTTATTGCGTTTCAATTGTTCCGTTTAAACTTGAAGTGATTTTGTTAGAATTCTTCTTTCATGCAGCAGCAGAGAATTGGTATGCTTTTAAGCATGAACTTAATTTGTCAGACAAAGTGGCATAGGCAATAAAGATTTTTATATCCGAATCACGAAATATCCTGGAACAATCAATAACTACACAGGAGAGAGATCAGGCACAGAGGTGGAGACATTAAACCAACCCCTTAATGACGACTTCTCCAAGGCACCGCTAGATGGCGTCGATGAGAAGCCGGGACCGACTTTTTACATGCCCATCCGACGCATGAATCATCTCTCTTTTCAGGCAATTAGGTGCCCGTAAAGCCCTAACCAAACTAAGAGCAACAACAGGCAATGACTTTGTCATTGCCCTACGCGAGATTCAAACCCACGTCCTCCGATTTGTAAAGCGCGTGCCTATACCATAAGGTTACGGAGGCAGTTAGATTAGGTCAGGCAAAATGTATCCTGAAAGTACTATAGCAATCCATTCTACTCGCCATTATCATCAAGTCCGTTTGGAGTCGGGAGTCCGACGTTATAAACACGTCGGTATCGGTCTGCTTCCACCGTATCAGACTCCCGGCCGCCACCACCTCACCCTCGCAGCCGTAGCGTTCGCCCTCTTTGATGTTAATCACGTTGCTGTCCACTTCCACTATCTGCAGGTTCTGAGGTACGTTCGGGTCGTACTTCAAGTACTTGTCCTGCCCGTTGTCAAGTTCGAAGCGTTTCGAGTGGTATTTCGTTAACTCTAGAACGGGCCTGTTCTTCTTTCGCTCCCTTATTGCTATATTTAGGGCCACTGGTGTGGATACGTGGACGGACAGGAGTCGGGCTTCGTGCGGGATGACCGTCAAACGGGTCCAGCCTGATGAACATTAAAACTATAGTTTCGTATTTGCAAATAAAGCAGTACTTATAAAACTGGGATTAAACCTTATATAAACAATGGTCCATTTTTATCGACTGTGTTATAAGCATATTGCTTAGAAATCAGGCATATGACACAAAGTACAGCCAGGAATGCACTGAACCGTTACCCATTATTTAATACTAGGGTACTGTGTAATTAATAAAAAGTCATTAAAATAATTAACTATATTGTTTCTGTTTAGTATAACGTTCACGCCGTAATTAATTTAAAAATTATATCATGCGGTAACATTAATTAATTGCCTTTTTTTAATATTATCCTTTAAGTATTTAATGTGATTATTAAACTGAATTTTTTTTATTAAATAGGAGGAAATTAAATATATTATAGCCATTAAGGCGTAAATTTTAATTTTTAACTCAATTATTATAACTCATAATCAGCGTTAATACTTAAACGAAGTTGAATTTATACTATGTTAAAAAAGGTAATATTAAAAAAAAATACCTTTTCCAAGTTGACGTGAATAAATGTGTGTGTTATTATTACAATAGCCATCAGGACACCAGTTGCAAGCCGGGTCAGTAGCGTTGCATTGTCCCTTCACACAGGTTCCCTAAAATATAAATTCGTGGGATAGCATCAGAAGAACCAAGATTAAGCTTATAAATATTCCTTTCAAGAGTTTAATAACTTTGCTTTCTGGACTCGCTAAGACTTTTATCTAATTTAAAAAAGGAAAATCAAAATCTTATTAGAATTACATTAGTTTAAAACTGGAAAAGTTAAAATGATACCGTACTAGATCGCTTAAAGGCCTTTATTAGAACTTTAACCAAAAATAAATGCCATATAAAAGGGTTCAAAGTTAAGAGACGATAGTCGATATAATTGATTGATTGAATTGACTGAATTCATCTCAATACTCATACTCATCTAAATATACCTATAAAGCGTATGTTTAAAATTAATTATAAGAGTAAAGAATAATATTAAAGACGATTCGGTATATACCTGGGAGCAAAGGTCAAAAGGTCGTTGGTAGCTGCAAGGCGAACCATCAGGAAGAGCTCCAAAGTTCGTAGGTTCGCCTCCCGCATAGTCCACACACCACGATTCGCAGTTCTTTTTCTCTAGTGACATGAGACATTTTTTTGTAAATCTACTAGTATTTACGAAACAAACAAACTTACCTAACTTATACCTTACTATAAGTTGCATAAACAATACAAATTATACGCAACTATGTTGTTAACAGTGTTCATTTAGATGGTACGTTTTTTCTAAACCATTCATCCGATTGTGCTCGTCCAATCCAAGCGATTGTTTCTTTTTTTGAGACTACCACGATAAACAACAATAATAAAATCAAAGACTTTTTCTTTACGCAGCATTGAAACACATTGGTTTATAGCAATTAATAAAGGATAACGATATATTCATATGTAACAACTAAACATCACAATCTATTGCCACTCAAATCGAAGATGCAATCCTTAACGCAGAAGGTTAAAGCATAAGTAATCACAACCCTATAGAAAT
This sequence comes from Eurytides lysithous rurik, assembly GCA_018247575.1. Taxonomy (NCBI): domain Eukaryota; kingdom Metazoa; phylum Arthropoda; class Insecta; order Lepidoptera; family Papilionidae; genus Eurytides; species Eurytides lysithous. Next base: position 4,040 of record DWHO01000778.1, read on the forward strand.
AACATACAGACTCATCACACATTTGAACGACAGAATACACAAATCAAACAGGCAATCAATTTTAAATTCCTCCATCATTCGTTATTAACCTTTAAATGGGACCCTTAATTCGAGCAACGCGTTTCGCCCGCGTCACCGGATTTTTATTTTCATCGAACTCCGTCCGTTCACTCGCTGCAGTATCATGTTCGTAACGGGCAGCCGTCAATCACGGTTAAGGGGGGAAAGGGATAAAGAGCAAGCGGGTTCATTAGTACCGTCTGGGTGCACGCGCGGAATGAGATGGCTGGCCTGACGCACGCACATGTCCGCGCGGACGTCCCTCGTCGCTGCGCATGCTGACCCCTTCCAGCAGACCGACACTTGGGAGCCGGCGCCCTCACAGGCGTCCAACGTCGATCTGAAATGTCGGCATTTGATTGATCCTTATGACACGAGCGGTGTAAGATTATGCGACTCTATAAATCTTCATCGGGATGCCGAACCTATGGATATACAGATTTCACGAGTTGGATAGATTCTACATCTGCGGGCCGAATGACCCGATGTGACCTTTAAAGTGACAGTGTTGTAAATTCAAATACCATCACACATTATACTATCTGTGCTTAAAGTTATACTGATACAACTGACGTATATATCGGTAATTTGATAGTATTGATAGTATTATTTAAACATCTTAAGTAATTTAATTATCATCACTGTTTTAGAATCCTATGGATTAGTCAGGGTCGAACTAAATAATCCATAATTCAATTAATGGTTTTTATTTCTGAACTAAAAGTGCCAATCATTTCTAATAAAAAAAAAGAAAACTTAATTAGCAAGAAAGAAAGAAAGCAATAGACAGAAAATAAAAAAAATACTACAAAAGTAATTTAAAATGAATCGACAGCACAGGCTAGTCAATCCAAAATGTATTCGTTCCTGTCGCCTATTTACTTTACTTTATTTGAACGGGTTATGATAGATGGCGGTAGAAGTTGACTTACTTTCTCGACTGCGCTTACTTTTCTCGATTTTATTATTATGGTTTTTACAAGTTTTAAAATGGGAACGTAGCTGTTATAATTTTTTGTATAAAGGACTAACCAACAATCATTTTTGCATCCCTACTACATTATAAACAAACAAATGTGGCATTTGGTCAACCTTTTAAGCCGCAAAAAAATAAATAAGAGAACTACAAAACTTTGGCACAACTATAGTTGTTATTACGAAATGTTACGATGACGCAAAATCAAAACCTATGCGAGCGGAGCCATAGGAATAATATATGCACTTACCCTTTATAACGACACTGCCTGGTGCGCGTGCGTAGTCCATAACCGCAATCAGCGCTGCACTCGCTCCAAGCACCCCATTCCTCCCACTCGGGCGTACTTGGACCTTTCTCCGACTCCCGAACTTCACTATCGGCACCGCGCCCCGGCATGAACTCACAGACCCGGTCCACGCACCACTGAAACAGAAGAAAATTGAAATACGCGCAAAACTCAAAGCTAAAGAAGGAGAAAAGCTCTACATGGTGTTAAAATTCGGATAAACAGCTTCTGCTGAACATAGGACAGCACTTTGAGGAAAGTCCTTACACAAAGATCTAAATAAGTAAGTTCACAATAAATATAGCCAGTTTTAATGTAGCCAATCTGAGACTGGTAAATCTATTTTACTTAATTAACTAAAAATTTCCAAACACAGTGGCGTAAGAGAAGATAATAGGTTAACTTCTGTAAAATGGATTATAGAAATCTTTAATGTTTTAATTGCTATAATATTTATTACAAAGAAAAAAAAGATTCAAAAGAGTAGTTCTTTTAACGGGTAGTTACTTTTTAGTCAAAAATTCATTAAAACTATTTTCCCTTTTAGAACTGCGCCACCCAAACAGTTAGAAAACTAATTTAATTTTTTTCTTACAAACATTTTCAAAACAGCAAGTGTGTTTCAATATTTGTTTGTGTAATATTTATAAACACACTGTTAAATCATGAATTCTTAATAAGTCAGTCCAGTCATGCTTATGGCTTATCATCTTTAATAAGAAAAGACAACAATGGACATATGGAGGCACATAACATGTGCTTATTACATATGTGAGCTGATGTAACATATTCGAAATAATCATAAGATTTTTTTTGTGAAAAAAAAAACGTCAGAAAAAATAGTGTGCTCATTAAATTAAGTGAAAATCACACTAAAAATGTAATATTTTAATAATTAAACCTAATATGCTAATATACATATGTATGTGTCATCCAATCTTACATTAATTATAACATAGGCCGTAAACTTACATACATGTATGTAAAGTTTTTGTGGTACATATTAAACTTGTTGAGCTCGAAATAATGTCTGTTCTTAAATAACGAACTATTTAAAACATGAAAACGGGTAAACGAACGTCATTTAATTTTTTTAAGTTTTTTTGCTGGGTAAAAAAGAAAACGTAAGAAAATTTAAGGAAAATTATTTTTCTAATCTTACTATTTTGAATTAAGACAATGTCTCACACAGAAGAATTGTCAGAAAATCTATCTATACTGCTGCGTGTAAAAGATAGTTTTATCATTCAACATCAACCAGCTAGATAATACAGACGGCCGTAGAAGCTTAGAGAATAAATATCAAAAACCACATAAAGCAGTCACGTGAATTAAAATACGAAGCGAATACTCGATTCAGCGGACTATTTATTCATCTTTCACGTTTAAAAAGAAATTCATTGTCATGGGTGGTCATAAAAGAATTGGCCCTGTTCTGTTGCCAGGCGTAAGTAAGGGCGGCTATTGCATTTCTCGGTGAATTGTAACCCAACACCGCTCAAGTGTGGCAAAACTGCGGTACGTGGGTAATGGGATTTTTTACGTGCGCATAAAACATAAGCGGCTTATTATTTCAATCCCGTAACCCGAATTTGATTTTGATTTCCTGTCCTTTATGAAATAAAACGGTAGCATATTTCACGTCATTGTTTTATCATGCGAGACTGAATTGAAGATGTGAATATATGTAGATATAAATTTGAATGGCTTACTAACTTCCTAACGTACTTAACGTTTCGTATTTAAATGTATTTTAGTCATTATAGATCCTAGTGCTAATTTTATAACTTTTTAATATCTCTTTTATAGATTAGTTCAATATTTTTAGCTAAGTTCATTAAGATCTTATTTATGATGACATGTGAATTTGAAATATATATATACCTAGTAGTGTCACAAGTTTTGTCACATAGTTAATGAAAACTATTGAATTTTGAATGCTGTCCACTAAATTATTCTTTCAATTCGAATGTTTTCAAACGATGTTTTATGAAAAAAAAAATATAAACATTAGCATTTTATCAATATTTAAATATGAAGTGGACGCTTTAAGAGAAAGTTGCTGTTATCGCATTGCATCGGTGCAGTTACACGCAAAATCAGATTTTCGAACTACTGAGATATTGAATATAACAAAAGATTCGTTTATCATTCCATCAAGCGATACAATGAGAATTAAAGCGTAAAAGATAGAAAAAGAAATTCTTTTTTACGGATAAAAAAAAATACCGTGAAGGATAAACAAAATACGCCCACGACAATGAAGAAGCGAGTAGTAACATTCTGAGTGTCCAAGGAGGCCGTTTTCCATCGTCACTCATGATTGGGCTGGGAGTGTCATATTCGGGTTTAACAGATATATTGTCGTGAGAAAGAATGAACTTAGTTGGCATAAAAATCTATGTTTTAGTAACTTCTTATTGGTATATAAACGGTTACCGTAAAACCAAACATTTGTCAATTATTTCACAGTAAACATGTGTCAGAAATTATGATCCTACCTATATATACCCAATATATCTATGTTTTTACCTCTATGTGGAAATGACAATATTTATATGGGAAAATAAAGAACACTAATCCACGTTTGTCACAAATTTTTAATTTTATTTAGTTTTTTAAGCGCTGCTCCCATTTTAGGAATTATCTTGCGCTATATGGACGTTATTTGTTAATTGGACCCACGACTAATGTCACTGTAGCCAATTGTTGTAACTGCGCCATACACGAATATCAAGAGAAAACAAAAACAGGAAAACAAGAATATTGTAGCGTCATTTTAAAATTGCAACGGTTGAGTGTCGCCAGTCGCCAGCACTTCTCAACAGAACTGCACGAGTCGGTGGTGGAGTCCTTATGGAAGCCACAGAATGATTATACTGATTATACTATTGAAACATGTATTAAAAATAACGATTTGAAAGTGCTTATTTCGATTAAAAATCAAATCATATTCTTTTTGATTTGATTTAACAACAAAAGCGTCGAAATATCTATCACTGCCAGGATCTGCTCTCATCGCAAACCTCGAGCTTTACGGAATAAAAAACACGCGCGGCGGCTTTTAAAGGACCGGTCCGCGTGTTCGCGCTAAAACCCACCCAAGTGTTTATCCAGCGCACCCCGGCCAGCGGCTCGAGACGCATTCGAAAAAGGATGCGTTCAATTTATGCGCACACATGCGCCGGTGCAGCGAATGCGAACGGACGTAGACGGAATCCCGATTGTGTCACGTCACACGCGCGTGATTGCATCGATGCACGTTTCGCGTGTCGGACACGTTACGTGTAGAACAACATGTGTGATTGAAACAACGAACGATTCCACTGAGTCTGCTAACCGTACCGTCCCTGTAGTGGCGCTTAAATTACATGTTCCTGATTCGACGTAAACTGATTATTTTGAGTAGAATGAGGTAGCGCTGTCCCACGCAGTAATAACGATACTGTTTATGTTTTTGATGTTGATAGACTAAATAGACACACACAGGCGAGTATGTTATCAGCGTTGTTTTTGTCATGTGGCTATCACTAACACGCTTATCTGCTATGTTATGCAGATGCGTGTTACTCTTAAACAATGAACATCTAAACAAGCTTGAGTGCCTATATAACAATTGTATCAGATATGGATATCTTCGGCCTTTGAAAATATAAACACGGCACTGTTTTTCGGTATTGTCTGAAATGCTTTACCGTTGAATAAAGTCGTAACTATAAAATTTTGCTTGCTCTTTTTCTAAATAATGTACCCATCGCATCTCTTAATAAATTTAATTTCCTCTCGCTGAACAATGAACTCTATCATTGTATTTGGAAATTCAATTAATTTAAAAAAGTGTTAAGAGAAATGAAGAACGGATTCTAATTATAGTCTAAAGATTTTCTTAGCGATATGTTATTTTCTTGAATTTTTTATCGTTCAGGCACATCACATGAGATGAGAACATCAATTTTATATGTAAACAAAAAATCGGTAAAAGTATATGGTTTATGTCGCCGATGACCTACTATGGTTTTCTATTTATCTCTATATTATATATATCTGTAGGTGTAAATCTATTTGTAAACACTTCATTATTTGTATATATTATGTATCATATTATTAGATCAGATATATTCTACATCAATTTGATTTATTAAATCTGTCAATTTTATCTCCACGCTCAAAATTTACTGGAAGAGGTTGTCTAAAGGCAAGTCCAACCTTTATTAATATTTTTATTAAAGTTTTTGTAAAAGAAAAAAAAACTAAAGAAATAAAAAACATACAAAATTAGTTCTCGACCAATGGACATGATATATATTATTGATTATGATTATTAATTATCCATCTTTAAAATATTGCTTATGAATATCCATGTCATGTAAGTGCAACTTTCCTTTGAATATTTGATAAATCTGTTAAATGAAGTTCGTACTATTGGCAAGATATCAAGAAACGACCCCGCTTTTATATACAATGTTTTGTTTCGATCTTACTCTAATTAAACCTATAAGCCTTTTTATTCACTTTAGGAATTATGAAAGTTGACATTATGATGAATTTCATAAATCACATAAGTAATAACGTGGACAGGTCCTGATGGAACGTAAAGAACTTTCTTTTAAAAAAAGTTTTGCTGCAACTGTAACTCATTATTTATAAGGGCACTTTAAGCACCTTACTTTACCACTACGTATTTTATATATTTCCCCTAAAAAAACATAAATTAAATGCAACAAACAGACAATAAATATAGTAACACGGGATAACATACTATGATTTTGAGAACAAACGATAGCTAACGTATTTCTTTGAGGTGTTTACAATTTACAGAGTAATTAACCTAATGAAAATATGTGATGTGGTTTCTTAAAGGCTTAGCTTATCTTAACTTATTAAAAATTAACATGATGCGTTCCGCATTCCCCACGGAAACAACCCGTCTGAATTAAAAAGAATCTCCCTTTTTTTACATGAAATCTGTTACTGCCCGGCAAGCATTGCACACAAAGAAAATAAGGTTTTATAATCGATTATAAAACTGTTGACTGACACTGTATGTAAATAAATTTCAAAAGAAATTGTTAATTTTTTAAAACATTCAAAAAGCACAAATTAGTTAACAATTTTATTTTGGACCGAGTAAATTATTTTGTCTTTGTGGAGCATTTTTACATTAACCACAAAGCGAAATGCATTACCTTACATTATTTTAGGATGAGTCAAAACAAATGCTCAGAATATCTCTAGGTATTTGCTAACGGATCGCCATGTCTGGTTATTCACAGAAGCGAGATAAACGCCTGTCTTCGAACAAACCAGTTCAACGACGCAAGTTCTATATATTCCTATAAAATTCCGAGTATTACATCGATTACAATCAATATCGAGTACCCCATGTTTTTATTCAACTCGATAGGACGTTACACTTGCCTGAGAAAGCGATTGACCGTGGGTACCACTTATAAAAACGTATTTGCGAAACCGGTTCAATATTTACGCTGTAAACTTCTCTGTTGTAAATAAAAATACCATTAAATCTTTAAAGATTATTTATAATTTAAATTTTAAAAAAAAAAAAACACTAAAAGTTCTTCGTCTCGAAATAAACATGACATCATGCTGTGTTTGGCTAATTTAAAAAAATAATGTTAAATTATTAACAAAACAAAATCGAATAAATTGGTCATACATAACAAATTATAGCCTTATATCAATTTAAAGCAATATTCATTTTCAAATAAACTGACATTTTAACAGCGGTGCTGTAATGAATAATTTGAAACAAACTCATTGTTAGATATTCCTTAACCTTTTTACTGCTAACAAAAGCTATCTTCCTTACTCGCCTTCTAGTCTTCTAGTAAATTTAATTACAAAAAGTCATTTAATAGCTGCTTTTTAAAAGCACATGACCACACAATAATATATCATAAACTTTAAGTCAAAACTTTAGTCAGGGAATCGGAAAATGCAAGCTTTTTCAAGAGTATTGCGTTAAAGCATAGAAATATCCACGTTTCGTAAGTGGCGGGATTTAGTAAAGAGCACGTATTCGTACGTACGTACACTATGTACGTACGTACGTATGTGCACTAATAACTCTCTGAAATAGATTTATACGAATGAAGTTTTGATCTCAGAAAGGTATTATATTGTTAACACCCTACGAGTTTATACTCCATTATAGAGACATTTTAATGTCACCCGTAAAAGTATAACGATAAGCTTATTCCTCTAAAATTAAGAATTGAGGGAATAAAATCTTTGTAAAGTCGCATCTTAACGCTAAAATTTCTAGCTACCGCATTATGCTTATCAAAGGTATCGTATTTTTGTAAGGAAAGATGACAACAGTACTAAGTTTATCAGACGTTAACTTTTAGTAGTAACGGTTGCGTATACCTCCTTTCCTAATCTGAATAGAAATACAAAAACTTTCACTACTTATCTTCTGTGAGATAACTATTATGTTTCAAACATATCATTTTAAAAATCACTTTGGCTTAACCTGTGGTTTGCGGAAGCCCGGGGACCCGCGAGTATGAAACATTTCTAGGGTTTCTCGGACTTCCGTGGAAGTTTAGGAAACACTTATATCAATCATAACTTCTAGATATTTCTGACTTTCATTAACACCTTTACTGCGGAACAGGCACATTTAAGGTGATTCTAACAGTATGAATATGATGTATGTATAGTAACGATTCTAACAGAAAAAAGTGTATACACCAAGTTTTTGCAAAGTTATAGCATTTAAAACTAGTATTGGTGGGTCGAAAAAGACCTGCCACAAGCTAAGATTTAGATTTAATATTAATCATAATGAATAATGTGCTTAGGGCATTACGGGCTGATCACCCGATTGGCTGAAAAGTAAGATGATCCATGCGTCGAATGGGCAAGTAAAAAATCAGTCCTGGCTTCTTATCGATGCTATCTAGCGGTGGCTTGAAGAAGTCGTTATTAAGAGGTAGGGGTTAACACCGCCTTTCCGGTCGTGTAGGTTAAACGTCACACCGGGCGTGAGAGTAAAGGAAAAGTGAGTGCACCCATGTCTGCGCAAACATTTGAGCACTATAATATATTCTGCGTAATTGATTGATCTCTTGTAGATCAGCCGCCGTGGCTGAAATCGATCGGGAGAACATTATTTTTATGTCAAAATGCCACTAACCCGATTGGTGCCGCAAGGTGTGCCTTCCAAAGGTGGCGCCCTCTTCGACCGACAGACGTGGGGCATGCCGCGGTGAGCGCACCACAGCCTGGCGCAAACCGACCTCACCTTCACAGTTTTGCACACAGAAAATCTGAAACGAAAGCATCTCATTATCACCTGCTCTGTGCTGTCGAAGTAAAAAAAGTAATTCTAATCATAAAGCTTTGTTTCGAGGGGAGATTCCCAAACTCGTTTTTTCAAAGTTATGCTGGTTCCGGTGAACCCGTTGCTGCTACATTACCACCATATTTTCAATACTCTTCAAAACGTATGAAGATTAGACCCTAATCACCTTAACTCTAAATGTCCACTTGAACCACTTTGGGAATCACTGATTTACACAGATTGTTAATAGACACATTCGGATGTAGTGTCACTATTATCTTCGCTTTAAATGTTACCCCGAGATATAAAGTATAAGACAGACCTAAAGGTCATAGATGCCTGCCAGTCATTATTTTATAGTAAATACCGAATTTATGTTATAAATATTGATATCGTCCTTACTAACAGAAGTAAAAAAATCCTTATTTATTGCGATGTAATATGACCTCTCCAACTTGAAAACAGTAATGTATGTTCAAGTTGGAAGTTAAACATTATAAAGAAATTCTGCGTTAATATTAATTGTCAAGACTGACAGTCTTCAGTCAGTCAATATAATACTAAAATATATTATTAAATTACTTGCCTCTTAAAACTGACGATATGACCTGTTTTAAATTAAATTCTAATGAATTTACAATTTCATTTGCAACGCACTCAGTAATTTAAGCGCTATAAACAAAATGACAAAAAAAAACAACAGCACCCAATTATTTCGGGCGGCTTGAATTGAACTATCACGCATGATCTCAGATAGCAATCTGTGTCCATTGTTCAAGATAATTAGACTCGAATTATGTACTTGAATTGGGCCCGACCCGAATTCCCGTGAGTCACCGTCGTGAAACAATCGAGTCGCCTTCCGTATATAGGTGTTTAGCGGTGTTCCTTATAAGAACGTGTAGTGGGCGTAGCTGGTCAAGGTCTTCGGCTAATTATGCGTTAGTCAAATAAGTAAGTACCAATTTGAAATTACCTCAAATATGGACACAGTCCGAAGCACAGTAGAAAAGTTCCACCTAAATTTACACAGTGGCAGTTGTCTCCTAATAGAAAAAAAAAAGTAGCAAAAAGAAACAGTCGTCTTCAAAGACTAGCTCTTCAACTATATTTTCTTCGTTCGGATGATCTAAGACTAAATATACTTATCAGTCGTTCTCATGCCAAATGGACTTTTCCATGTTTTACTACTTGTAATTTACTGTGGCGAAAAATGTTCATTTTTTGTATAGGTATTTAATGTTAGGGAATATGCTTAATTGTTGTTGTTGTTGTTAATGCATTGCTTATAAAAAAAATACAGTTTTCTTGAATAAATATTCGTTTTCTAGGGTAGTTATAATTTCAGTGGAAATTATGTCACGATAGAAATTTAATACACGACTGTGTTTCACTTTGAAAGCAAAATGCAGGTAAAAGATGATTGAACTCGATTTTATAGAAAGAAAAGAACAAAAAGAATAATCTATGTAAGAGTACTCCAACGAGCGACTTCGTATCATTTATCGTGCTAAAAGCGGGAGACAGTTTCTAAACACATTTTGAAGTGTTCTACCCAAGATAACTAGGCATTGAGATAATTCTTTCTATATCTATATGCAACTAATGCAGCGCAGTGCTAAGCAGTTTTGAATTGGCGTAATTTAAAATACTCTATAGCATTGTGTTATGGACAAACATAGCTTATAATCAGGCACACAATTTTCTAGTCTCCTTAATTTGAAAAAAAAAATTGTCGTGCATTATATATTTATATCATTTTGAACTACAAAAATTCTTATCGGGCGAGTTTAACTATAAAATCTCTCTAATTGTTATTTTTAACTTTATAAGATTAAGAACACCTACTTGGTTTTACTTAGATTGGATTGGATAGTTTTCTTGGTATGTTATACAAATTCCTTTTTGTTAAGGTAAGATCTTTCAGCGAGTCACGTAAAAATATCACATGCCAGTTACACGGGTTCATTATTATCTTGTTGATGTTAAAAAGATCAGATGATTTCTTTCATATCATGGGACATCTCACACATTGCCATCTGATCCCAAACTAGGCAGAGCCTGTACTATGGTAACTAGACAACTGATAAACATACTTATATATTAAATACATACTTATATAGGTAATTTACGCCCAGACACAGAATGAATACCTATGCTCATCGCACATATACTTTGTCCTGGGTGGGAATCGAACCCAAGACCTTTGGTGTTGCAGGCTCTAACTACTACACTAACGGACCAGTCACATGATTATAGAAAACATGTTGATATCGTAAACGATTTTAGAGCAAAAATTATTTTTATTTCACTAACCTATGGTTCGTAATTGTTACAATACATATGGTTTTTAATATCTCGTCTGTCCATTACTGGTATGATGAGTAGATAAGTAGACAAGTATGTGCATGATATCAAAATCCTACGGCTTATGTCGCCTACTTTAATCAACATATATATCGTGGTTTAAGTGGCCAGGTCGCCACAGCGGATCGATCTTCACAGATATCTTTGTGTGCCCAATATAGTTAGTACAGTGTATACGTGTACATGGTGACCGTGCGTTGAATGCCGAAACTTTGCATACAATATTCAAGGACTATTCTTAACCTTGACACATACCTTTAGTTACATTGTCATCAACTATCCATTTATTTATTCTTATAGTAAAAATCACAATGTCCTTTACTTCCTAGCCGTCAAAGCTCAATCTATTACGTAATACAGATGTGTGAATAAACGAAATAACGGCGGATGATTTATGAAAAGAAAATATTAAGAGAAAAATTTCCCCCGCCTCAATAATAGACGTAACTATCCGGTCCGATGGCGCGCAGTACGTGCGAATTTCATTATACGTAAACGGATTATCGGAAAAATCTCCGTGCGGCCCAGATGTCGGCTCCGAACGAGCTCAACTATATTTGGGGACTTTTATTGAGATGGACAGGTAGACACATTCTCTGATAACCCAATCGCAGGTATCGCGCTTTTTCCAATTTTTCGGGCCAGTGCCGTGGAATACACTTATATAATGAGGCGTGATGAGAATACTTCGTATCCATTTTAAAACGATTTGTGTCGAATACTGAGATTTGGCATATCAAAAGTTTTGATGGAGGAACAATGCTGAAACCTACAACGTTAATGTGATATTTATTTATTAATTAACATCAAATTAAATTATGAAACTCTCACTGTTTACGCGAAAATGTCATCAATGTGCTATTCATAATTTTATAACTCAAAATAATAATTAATTAATGATATTATTGGACTTTAAAAAAAGAAACTCTCGAATAAATATTGTACAAACTTAATTAGGTATTGACAAATTTTTTCCCAAATATTATCACCGCTATATTAGTGATATATCTATTTCATTTTCTTTTTTCTTTACTATGATAAAATACTGGAGTTGAAAATGGTCTCTGTACTCTGTTTACTGCGTAAAAACTTGAGAACGAACAACGTATAGTTGTTCTAGTATCTTCTTCAATTGTAACCGATGTATGTTTTGTATCAATAGGTTAAATTATTTTTAAGGCACTGACTGCTTGGTTTACTAACAAAATCAAGCAGTTTTTATACCGCTTATTTTACTTCTTCTCGCGAACACGTACAAAGACAACGAAATGCGTTATGATCACAATTCAGCTACTCATCAATCATGAGAACATAATTTATTATTATAACGTCATTTATTTAATAATCCAGAAAAAGCAACTCACGCAATATACAAAAGCTAGACAGTTGAGGTTAATATGCAGTTTTTTTATATTCTGTATTAAAAAAATTTATTCAAGTTGTATTTAAATTTTTATTCAGCTTGGAAATTTTTAGTTTATAAAATAAAACTTTTTATTTTAAACTCACGACGTTTAAAATACTTTATAGCCTTCACGAGGCCTGAGGTTTTTTGTCTATCTATGCTACCTTTAATCCGAACTACACTAAAACTTCTAATTTATTTAAATTTTTTTACTCATAAGTAAAACTTACACTATTTTCTGTTGAAACTTGAATCTTTCTTAATTATTGACTTTAAAATTACTGAATTCTGTTGTGATAGGTCATTGCAAAGTTGGTTCCGTTGTTCCAAATTTTCTATATAGAATGTGCATATGTAGAGGATAATGTTAAATTTCATAAAAAATGATTTTGACTAGCATACGTTTTGGCTAACAACATTCGATTAAAATATAATAAAATATAACGACACAACGGAAATAAAAGTCAGTGCATTTGGATATATAAATCATGACGACACTAGGTCTTTACGTGTTAATTTAAGAAATTAATTAATATAAGCCATATGTTTTATACTTTAATATTATTTTAATATTTTAATAAACTTTTTATCCTTTTTAAAGATTACCCATATTAGTAGAATCTGTTTTCCGTTCAAGTTGAATCATTCTATTTTTAACCCCGCGCGATACCTTATATCTTTAATGCGATGTACATCGTCATCTAAATTAAAATTTTGACACAACACGCATGTCCACATGCGTGACCCTGCAGAACGTGGGGTCTATCCAATTCGTGGCAACTGGAATTTCCACGGCTTAGGTGATCCGATGATGCTTTACAGAGCCGCATAGGCTAAAAGCGTCAACGCCAGTTAAGATAAGATAAGAAAGACATCATCAATCTATTATTGAGCCAGTAGGCTACAATTTTTAAATCATAATTGAACAATACGAAAACTGGTAGTTGATGAAACCTAATCGTATTTGGTTGAGGAAATAGCATACACTTAATGGATAAAATAATTAAAACACTTTCCTCACAAAAAATAAAATTACTTTGAAATAGGCAACACTAAAACTCGGTATTAAAAATTTAACTGCTTTTTCTAAGAGCAAAGTAATGTATTAATTTTATATGGTTTTGTTTAATGATATAATTTCACATTGATAGAGCCAATCTTTTTAGGATATTATGTCATCGGCTGCGTAGGAATCGGGAAGTGATAGTGGCGTATATATCAAAACAGTGCACTGGATGCTCACTGCATTGCATGTAGGTTTTTAGGACAATCACGCGATTTTGTGACATTTTAAAATTCCTATAAAACACCTCTGTGATTTCTGATAAATTCAAATTAAAAACAAAAAAAACACGTTATAACACAATGACTTTTCCATAAACTTTGAATTGTTAGCTTCGTGTTTTTCCCAAATTGTAATATAGGATATATTATATAT
>DWHO01000779.1:0-17880 GCA_018247575.1 Eurytides lysithous rurik
AAATTGACAAGACTTTAACAGTTGATCATTTTTAACATAATGTTATGTGATTGCTGTTTTGATCGATCTTTCGGAAACTGGCCGTTAACTGGACGTTAACTGGCTACATGATCTTTTGCTTTTATACTTTGAATAATTAATGCAATTAATACATCTTTGTGCTGAAGATATTAATAACAAAGAACCAAATAGAATCAATACTTAAATGATTAAAGAAAGTTTAAGTTACCTTATTTGTGTAATTTCTGACTCATAATGCGAGTATTTCAAGTGTTGGGTTTATTTTTCTTTTTGAGGTGATACTACTAGATTGTCTACATTTAAAATTCTGTAGTTCCAAATATGATTCGGCGCTGTATTGTTATGGATGAGTGAATTACCACTATTCGTTTAACTCGTCACTTTATTTCTTAAAAAAAAACATTCTAGCTGGTAAAAGGACATTCATTTATGTTTTTATTTAAAGTTCTCATTATAACTGTACTGCTTCACCGTTTATTTAAAAAAAATGTGTCTGATCGCGATTGAATTTTTTATTTAGAATGGAAAACAGTACGTTTTTTTTTTGGAGTGTTCATAATAATATCGAATTCCCATACGTCTTGCTCCCTCAGTGGGTTTTCTTTGTTAGTTTCTTCCACATTTACCTACTTTAAAAAAATAGACTGAAATTTAGTAGCATTTAAAAGATATTTACGAAGTTTTGTCTTTTAGTGACATCAAAATATTAATACTTAAATAGTAACAAATTATTCTGTGTTTACCCTTAAAACAAATTAATATTTATTAATAATATTATTATACCTTTGGACATTATATAAGAATTCTGCTTTGGGACTGTATTAAAGGTAAGTTACTCGAAGATCTAAAAGGAATAACAAAATTAGGTTTATTTCGGCCTTTCAAAATCTTATTTTTCTACTTCATCTTTATCCGAAGCCTTTTTAAATAGGCCTAACCGAATACTTACATAACAACATATATAATAAACATCTAGACAGTCTTTGCGACTAAGCTTTTGAAGTCGCGTATTAATTATCACGTTCGAATGATTACGAACGTCAAAGATGTGGCTTACGCGTCGGTGTGATGGGCGGTCTCATCAGGTCTAATTCTTATTACACGAGGCAAGATTTAATGCGTCGCTGGCGTTGAGTGTGAGAAGCGGATGTAGGATGTTCTCAAGGACGTGCGATTGTGCTCTCGTTGTTTTGTCGCGGGCGCGGAACATATGCGCGGGTCGTTACTCGCGGCTATGTTACGGTGTGACACACGACATTCGTTCAAAAGGAACAGTACATGACATGAGAACGTCAAAGTGCCATATCGTAACAAACGACGTACGAATTTATTCCGGTCAGCGTATTTAAATCCCCTAAAACATTGAATACGAGGGAGTTTCGAAACACATTGCATGCGACACACGAAACATGTTTAAGGAACATGTTTGACAT
This sequence comes from Eurytides lysithous rurik, assembly GCA_018247575.1. Classification (NCBI taxonomy): domain Eukaryota; kingdom Metazoa; phylum Arthropoda; class Insecta; order Lepidoptera; family Papilionidae; genus Eurytides; species Eurytides lysithous. Next base: position 1,455 of record DWHO01000779.1, read on the forward strand.
ATCATTTGTACCGAAAATCGTTCACGACAATGCTAACGAGTCTCTGTATACTCAAGAAACAGAGATTGAGACATGTTTTTTTGTGAAAGTTCCGTCACTGCAAACCCACAGTAACTATGCTTAATTAACAAAAACCTCAGATAATATGTCTTCATAAATCGAGTGTATGTGCTATTGTAACATTGTTTATAATAAATTTTAAAACGACTAAAATAACAATCACAAGTTATTAGTAGACTAAAGCAGCTAATATATTGAAGTAAATCTTATAAAATTTATAAACAATAAATTATAAAGCATAGCAGACAAAAATATTATTAATTTAAATAATTATTATAAATAGTAAAGAATAATTATTACCAATTATATCAAATTTTTCAATAAAAACCGATATTCATAAGTATTAAGTAATATTTTGTTATAATATGCATTCCAAGATCTCGAAAAGACGAGGAGATCTGTAGAAGGACGAAGGTTGCCGACAACCCGACGAGTTGCAAACCTTAAGTGGCAATGGGCGGGGCATATTGCTCGCAGAACTGATGGCCGTTGCGGCGTTAAGGTTCTAGAGTGGCGACCACGTACTGGAAAGAGAAGTGTTGTAAGGCCTCCCACAAGGTGGACCGACAATCTGGTGAAGTTCGCAAGAAGCCGTTGGATGCGAAGAGCACAAAACCGAAAGCCGTCGAAATCCTCGGGGAAGGCCTATGTCCAGCAGTGAACCTTTTTTTTGGCTGATCATGATGATGCTGCATTCCAAATTATCTAAAGACGACGAGGAATCAATATAAAGCATCATTTGCAGAATTCACCTCAAGTGATTCCATTGCATTGACAATTGTTCTACTGCTAAACAGTAAATAGCAAGCAGTACTGTCTTCAGGTTTGAAGGACAATGTTTTCAGTCTGATCTGAAAGATAACTGGTCATAAAGATATAACATCTTGGATCTCTGGGTGACGGACGTTGCGCAGAGTCGAGCAGTCCGTTTGACACAAGTGTCGCCTAAAGTTAAAGTCAAAGTCAAAGAAAATTGTCGAAACTGGATTGGTTTACACTTGTTGACGTCTAATCATTCTATTACCTATTCGGAAAAAATGCCTCAGTCCTGAGAAGAACAGGCGAAAGAAACTCAGCGGCTAACAAACGAGCAAGCGGCTCACCTGATTGTAAGCGATTGCCACCGCCCATGTACGTTTGCAACATTACAGATGTGTTGCGAGACTTCAAGGGAGGGAATTTTTAAAAGAGAGCGGCAGAAGGGGAGGATGGAGAAAGAGGTAAGGAGGGGAGTGAATGAGGGAAGAAGGAAAGGAAGGGGGATGGGCGTCTGACCACCTCATTCAGTGGATGAAACGCAGAAGCAAAAACACTTCCACTTAACGCCGACTTTCTGTGAGGTCGTGGTACTTATCCGGTTCGAGCCAGCCCATTTAGTAGCGGGAAGAGCTGCATGGCTTTTTTTGTGGCAAAAAGTGTCGTCCTCTCTCGCTGTTGTCCAAAAAAAAAAAAGTACTAGCGATGTCAATGGTGAAAATAAATCGGTTAGAGCAATAATAGAGGCGGCGCGTGTCGCGGCTAATTCGTTTAGGGGCGACGTCTAGTTGGCGAATGCGGCCAAATTGGATTTCCATGCGTGATGATGGATCGACGGTGCGGCACCCGCTTGCACCAAATCTCCACCGTTCGACGACTCGCACCTTCAAAAGCCCAAACACGATCTGACGTATTAAATAAAACGAATTTACCGCGTTCTAAATCTTTTTTTCGGACGTTTCGAACATTTTACTGCGTTTAAGGTCTAACAGACCGAGAGATCAAACGTGTTTATGTCATAGTCAACACAGCTATTGTCAAATTTTCTATTATTTATTTTTGATCTGGTCATTTATGCAGTATGAACTAACAGTACCCTGAAGTGTTAGATTGAGTTATATACTTAGTATATGTATTGGTATGCTTTTTTAAATTACGAAATCCCAAGCAAGCAGCATTCAACCATTATAACAGAATAAGTGCAAAAGTCATAATGAACCATTGTTCTAAGTATGCCTTTGCCAAACCGAAACGTCTTATATTTGTAGTAAATTATTATGTAATTTATCATAAATTCTAATTGTACCAGTTTGTCTAGTCAGTATATATCTCATAAACTACGGAGTCAATTGACATTAAACTTACTTTAGTTTAAAAGCAGCAGTTGTATAATAATGCCAATTTCATTTATATTCGTTCAGCCTTTATCAAACGGTCTAGTAACAAACACACTGAAACTATTTCTACCTCTGCAAATTCAATGCAGTATATATTTTTTTATATGGATACGTTGAAAAATTTAATGTGGAATATATTTGGCCCTCAAATCTTTCAAACTTTGTCCATTTCAAGTTTTACGATGTGATGACGTTATAATGACTTGCTCTGTATTTAAAGAGAATGTGTTCGAACAAAACAAAGCGATAATTCATAGATATCGATTACGATAAAAAACATGACATAACTAATAAAAAATACAAGAAAAAAATTCACAACACTATCAGACAATAAAACCCGTGCACTTGATCTTGAAATGACTGCACACTTATCGGGAAGCTCTGCATGTTCTGATCGTTGATTATGTGATGACATTTCTAAATATTACGGTTCGTATGAATTTCGATTAAATCTCAAGCAATTACTTCGTAAATAAAAACATAAAAAGTCGCAGCACGCAATACTTTTATAATAATAATAATAATATCATGGGACATCTCACGCGTTGCCATCTGATCCCAAACTAGGCAGAGAATGTGCTATGGTAATCAGACAACTGATATACATACTTATATACTTTTAAATATAAACTTGAATTGGTAATTAACACCCAGACACACAGAACAAATATCTATGCTCATCGCGCAAATATTTTATCCTGGATGGGAATCGAATCAACGACCTTTGGTTTTGCAGTCAGGAGCACTAACCATTATACCAACGGGCCAGTTTTATTGAGTGAATTAGTTTCAAACCATGTGTACATGTAACCATGTGTGTGTATGCATCATTTGATTTTAATTAACTCTAAAACTAAACTTTTAGAAGTTATTAACAAATTTGGACACTGACAGGAATTACGATTAAAAAATCAAGAAAATATTCAAAATTTATACACGTGATATAAATGTATGAATAAAGTGATGATAAAGTATCTTTATAAAGGTTTCATAAAGCCAGGGCCTCTTTGCTTTGTCTCCACAATTTAACCGAACTTTTGTTTTATATTTCAATTTTTAATGCTATTTGGTTTTGGAGGTTAAGGGTTTTTTTTCATCTATTTTTTTTTGAAAAATAAGATTGACATAACCTCGGTTTCGTTATTTGTCTGATAATACTAATGATATAAGAACACAGACAGAAATCTTAAGAAAAATTGAAAGAAATGTTGGAATAATGAAAAAAAAAAGTAGCATCTCCGCGAGCGAATTAAGCTAGCTTACAATTTAGTGCGAGGAGCATCGATAACAAAACAAAATCACAATGATGGCAGATTACGTGGGGGCAATTAATATCGGGTGCGGGCGTAATCCAGGTTGCCAATAATTTCCCCGGACCGGAGCTGAGACATCTGATCCCGGAGGTAATCGGATTTGCCTGATCGAGCGCCGTCCGTTATTGAGTTTGCCATTATTTCGCCGGCTCTGCCTCCTCTCGCCGACATTGATTTTTAATGGAATCGCATATGAAGCTGTGTTGTTATGCTCCATCTTAAAATGACGATCCCCATTCTGATCAATTCCAAAGGATCGAATGTGTTCGTTCGAGAAATTTCCTATCCGACGACGGGCGAAAAGATCGCAATTGCCAGGACAGATCTGTGTTTTTCTGTTATAGCCTGCTATAGTATGCCTTAACGGACAAGAGAAAGAAGAGAAGCGTTCTAATGTGGTGAGAATAGAAAGTATATTCAAATTCAGATAGCCGCGGATAAAGCTGAGAATAATGATAAGTTGTTTAGAAATTTACAGCAAAATGTATATGTGTTATATAAAGAAATATTAAAAAATAAGAAGATAAATTTATTCCGTTTTTTGTCTCACACAAAACAACAACAACAACGTAAAATTCTAGTAAGTCGCATAATTTCCGTAGTGCACAGTGTATATAAATGTAAATAATTCATATTAACATTAATAACATTCATTTTATCATAAAAATGAGCGATAAAATAAATTGTATGTAACATATAAACCTGAAAATCGATCTCAATGGCCATTGGGGAGGCTGTGGACGAAAATGACATGATCATTTTGGTAAACAATGGAAATATCGGCGATAATATATTTTTTTATGCATTAGGCTGACGTACGAGCAAGCGGCTCGGCTGATGGTAAGCGATTACCTCAGCAATTTAGAAGCATTTTTGAATCGTCATTTATATTTCATCGAATTTAATTGTATTCTTTTATCTCTCCTTTCCAACCAGCACTTGCAACGCGCGAATCAACTACCCACAGGTCGAGTGCCCTCGTGGGGTCGGGGCGACGCATGCAGAGTTAAGGGGGCCACGCCAAGGGACCGGCCGGGATCGCGGTGGATTAGTGTTATGATGTTATTGTCTCCGGCACGATGGGGTGCTTTGCCCTTTTTACGCCGCACCGATAATTGGCTACGTTTTGCGACGTTCGACAATTAGTCGGAGGATTCTTTACGCTGAGGGTAGAGGAGGCAAAATTAAAAACAGTATATTGGTTCCACGTCAGCACAGGCTGTACCTACAGACGTAAGTTTCTTTTTCTTTTTTCTTTAAAGAAGCGCTGCCCTCGTTGTAAAATAGAATTATTATGTGTTGCAACGGCATTTTTACATATATAAATTTCATACGGACAAACGCCCAGATCCGGATCATTGAACAAACTACGCCACATGATCAATTGTCTCGGGTGGGATTCGAAACCGCGACCATCCGTGTGACGCCGAAGTCGATAATTTAGCAGCTGCGCCAAACGGGTCATCACAACATCAACTTCGAACTGTGAAAATCACATCTTTGAGATTCTTGTGACTAACCGTTAGACAACCAATAGTGCCTTTTTTAAAGAAATTAGTAAACGACATGTTTACCATTACTACTCAATCTTTCAAAACTTTTTAGTTGCTTCAAAAGAAACTAACTACAAAGCTCAAAACTGTATATGTATATCAATACTGTATTTAAGGACAGAGATAAAAGATGGCCCATCGCTATGGCCAGTCATTTCTCTGATAATATTGACACTCAAATAAAAACAAAGTAATGCCTGCATGATACTAGTCTATAGAAGGATTTAATACTGTGTGAATTTTACACACAGACTATGCAAAAGATTCCTCACCTTCTATTGCCCACTGCATTAGTAATGCACAAATACGGTAATAGGTAAAACAATTCTTATTGTTTTGATATTATTAAACAATCAACACGTTTGACATCTGATTAGCTTTGTTTAGCTAAATAGATACAGAAAACATATTTTAGTAGTTATTATTTCCATGAGATTGGATTATTACTGGCTGTAGATATAGTTAGTGTAGTTAGTTTTCTTTTTAGATTGGACTACTCAACGCTTAACTAACATCGCACCTGTTTCATAATGATGTAGTCGTTGGTGGTTGGTTAAATCCGTTAGGGAGAAAAAGCTCAGCGAACACTCACTCAATCCTTAATTTCCAGTGTAATTGACTAATTAACGATATATTAATGAATTATAATGGATTTTCTTTTTAATTCGAACCCTTAATCTAATGCTTTACTAATATGAAACATTTTGTGTACGTCTTAACATGGCCCAAACTGCGGGCCACGTATATCACAATGGTAGAGCAATAAATTGAATTTATAAGTTTTTTTTTTTATAATCTATATTTGCTAGCATTATAAAGTTTCGTAATTTGTAATTAAATGGAATTACCGTAAGACGAAAAAAATGCATGTTTTTTATTGTTCAAATTTATAATGACTTTGAATATTGATTTGATAATAAATCGGCAGTATATTGCGCGAGGGATTATAAATGAGGAAACGCACACCACGCTGGAAGACTAAGAGCTTAAAAGTCTTTTAAAGTGCATTAAGATTTTGGTCGATTCAGTTTTTTTAGGTAATTCAACACTACTTTTCTCTTCATATTTTTATTTCGCTTTATTTATAAAGCCCCTTACGGTATTTCCTTTGTGACATGCATGGGATGTGATTCGATAATTACTCAATAAGTAACCCGATATCACCTTTTATCTTTTCTTTAGAAACTATAATTTTAAAAGGCGTTTTTAAACACATCTTGACGAAATGGTTGCAGCAAGAGGGTATTTATTTATATGATGTTTGATATATGATGCCTGCTTTGACACGCTGTTAGTGGCCAATTAACTTGGTTAATATTTATGATTTTAACTATCTACGTCTGATTAAATCCCAAATACTGTAATTAAATCAAGATGAACTGCTGCGTAGTAGCCTATAAGCACTAAAAACAAACAAATACACTGCTATATTTTAATATCAACATGGATTTTACTTTGTAATGGAATTATCTTACATATAATGTAGAGTTGTCTAAGTTATGTTTCATATATATATATAAAGCAGAGTGTGTCCGGTCTGACGAGCAACATAAATCCTAGGTATAAAGATGTATTCCCATATTAAAGGCCGGCAACGCATTTTTAAGCCCTTTGATGTAGCATTTTTTTTGGGCAGCGGTGATCGCTTACCATCAGGTAAGCAGTGTATGCTCGTTAGTCTTCTTATTAAAAAAAAATATCATTTTCAGTCTCTGCGAGACGACTACCAAACACGTCTTGTGCGGTATTACTTTCTCGTGTCGTTACTTTATCGCGTAAATAAAACTATAGATATATATTTTACTTCAGAAAAACTATTAAACGAACTACGAAGCGGTCCTAAGATGTAAAATTATGGATGGTCAATAAGGTTTCCTAAAGACATGTTCGTTGCCATTTCGACGCTTCTGCGGGGCAAATGGAAAATTAATATTTCGATACGGCTTCCTTTGTTGCCTCATGCCGATGCAACGTAAGTATGGATGCCTTTGATCAATCAGAAGCCGCTTCGATAGACTATTGTGCCCTCGGTGCATTTAAGGAAGTACGTGTTACTTGCATACATTTCTATTTCGCGCTACGTCAACTGTATGGTCTATTTCAAAATTGTATTCTTTAAGGCTGAGGTAACCAAGTAGGTCTTAAACGTTTACTCGCAGTATTGCGTTGATTTTAGATAAGAATTTTGCATTGGTTTTAGTTTCGAGTTGTTTTCCCTTTTATGATGTTTTAAAAAAAATGGCTTTTGCCTAAACCCGGAGAAAACATTTTGGTATTTGTAATTATCAGATTGTCATTACCAGAACTAAATGTTTTACCACGGAGCAGTTATAGCTGCAAGCATACTTTTAAGCTGTTTTGTAAGTGCTTGATGATGAGTGATAAGTTCGTCGCTTTCCACCAGATGCTCATATTTCAGGCCTCGTCACAATATCTGAAGAAAAAATATTTTATCATACACCGAAACTCAAAGTCGCTGTTGTACTATGTTTGACTATAGGACATTTTTTTATTTTATATTGGATATTCATGTGTTTTTTTTATTTATACTTCAATAATCGTTCAATTTGTACGTCAATATCATGTTATAATTACTTTCTGTTAATCGGATTTGACGGAATCACTTTTATGTGAATGTGCTTGGTTTCAAAGGAAGACCAACGCTGGTCATAAATCAGTTACGTGAGTTAGAACCAACTTGCGAGATCATGGACTCGTACTTGGTGTCACAAAAAATCTGTTTTGTTATTAGTGTCATTAACTGACTATATGACTAATATTGAGTGCCAAAATATCCTTTTAAATACTTATAATAAACAAAAACTTAAAATTTTGTGATGTAGTATGAATTTATGATTACTAATTATTATTTATTACTATGAGGTACTGTAACACTATTCCTACCAAAGGTGTCGAAAGACACATTTTAAAGTTTTAGCTTGAATTGTTTTCTACGTTTAATTTTTTTTTTCAATTAACGTTTCAAAATTTCATATCATTAACTGTAAAAATTATTTAACGGTATAGTTTTCCTTCAACACGTAGAAAATTTAAACATACGTATATGGCGGTAGAAATAGTGTTAAACAAAAAAGACAAAGACTTCGATGTTTTTTTTTTATGAAGTAGGCTGACAAACGAGCAAATGGCTCACCTGATGGTAAGCGATCACCGCCGCCCATGTACAATTGCAACATTACAGAACTTGCAATTGCATTGCCAGCCTCTAAATGAGAAAATATTATATAATAAACGTAAACGACAACTTCGAAAGCACCTGTCGATAATTAATTTTAATCCAAATTCTTTTACTAATTTTCGGGTTAATCAAGCTTTTCAACAGAACTGTTGACAAACTTTCAGCTTGATTTTGTCAATTTGTGTTCGAACAGTAACAGATAAAAATAAGAAGTTTAAGTGGTTCGAAATAATGAAAACAGTTTCATATATTTTTATTACTTTATATTTTAATTCGATGCTCACTTTTTAACCAAAAAATACTGAATCGATGTTGCTAAGACTCATTCCATTTCCTAATTTGATTGATATACAAGCCGATGTCTAATATCATTTCATATGTTTTATAATCGAACTTACTTACAGAATTATAAAAGCGACCATGTGATTAAAAAAATACCACATATGAATTTGTAGAGAGGAAGTTTTACACTATTTAAAATAATTTTATCCACGTAAAATCATGGTTTGACATAATTGACTAATTATCTTTCATAGATAATGTACGAAGATAATATTTGAAGAGTTAGTATTTTCTATGAAGACACTTGGCAGGTGATATGTAAAGCGATGTTTATTACACGCTCTTTGTGTACTTCATCAATAATTTTTAGTGTTACCAACAGTTCCAGCATGAAAATTTAAAATCGTTTGTAAGCTGCAATACTTGTCACTTTTCGCGGCTTCGTTCGTGTTGATTTTTAATCAGAATCAATTAGGTAACGAAGAAGCACTCATAGGGACCGTTCCTAAAAGTACAACTGAAGAGCAAATCATACTTATCAAAGGCTGCATGAAAGATGGACAAACTCACATACCGACAAGCAGACTTAGGCATAGAATATTTGTACAAAAGTATATAGTGAGAATTTTCTGTCGTCGGTCCACCACAGCAAAATTATATAAGAAATACGCATATGCATAAATAATCACGATATTTTTTGCAATTTAAACGATTATGTCCAGCGACCACATTTCAAATAAAAGTACTGTATCCTACATTTTCCTTTTTTAATCCCAACAGTTAATTGATCGAAGTTAGAAGTGTAATGAGGGTAAATAATATTTACAAATAAAATGACCTATAGGTACAACTTCTTTAATAACAAAGTCGTTCAAATACCTTGCCAAAAGGCAAAGAGGTAATTCGATATATTTATTTTACTTTATTTTTTTTATTTCTTATATTTTAGGATTAAAATGTTTATATGCCGTGAATACCGACACATTTCGTGCTTAGACACCCGTTTATTATATTGTAGTCTGAAAGTATAAAACTGTAGCTTAAATCTGCCCCAAGAAATGACAATATCTCTACTATAAATAAAAAAGGATGAAGAAATCACATTTTGCCCTGAAAAACCTTTCTTCTGTAATAAAAAGTTTTCATTCAAACGAACTTTTTTTTCATTAAAATTCTGTTGTATTTAATACAATGAATGAGAATATTATATTACTTCATTTTGCAGTTGAAAACGCCGTAACGGGTCCATTTTGCCTTCGGAAAATTAACTACTCGTAATTTGAGAAATTCGCTCTAAAATGTTGGCGGCTTCTAACATACAATTAAAAAAACGAAACAAATGAAGATTGTAATACACATTAAGACGAACATTAATTATTCGTAACATTTATATGATGAATAAAACTGTAATGTGTTGCGAAACTTCGGTGCATTTTATTTTGCGCTTGGTACGGATGAGTTGAACAGCCTAAAGCTCGAATAATAGAGAAATTAATAAAACACATTTCAATTTATTTAACTCCCAATGGCGATGGCTAACTGAATAAAACAAACATTGTAAATAAATATCTCGTATAGTATTTACTTATTAAAGTTTATAAAGAATCGTTAAAAAGAAATATTTGCTGTAAATGGTATCTTTTTTATTGTCATATTATTAAATTCCTACGGCGAAACTTAAACTTAAAAGTATAATGACATTTTAAAGGAATAAAGCGTACATCTAAGTCATTATCAGTTTTTTTTTTATTTTGTTTTCATATATAATTTTTTATGTAACGTTCAATTTATTGATACATATTGAAGACTCTTTAAAATATTGTTTCAAAAGTATCGTGTCAACGAATTTTTTAGTCACCAAATTAAGGCATCGGGCGTTTTTTTAACAGTCCTCGCGGGGTTTTCTAGCCGCCTCCATCTCGTACACCGCTTATAAAACGTTCTCCAAGACAACTCACCTTTCGGCGTAACAACCCTGAAAGCGCTGTTCGAAACCGGCCTCGGCGATCCCTCCCGCATGCCGGGCGAACCCGCGCCGTTCCTCACCATAGAGAAGTCCAACGGCATCGGCGGCAGAGCACTAATTTCCATTGTCCCGATTTAGAAAAAAAAAAACAACAACAACAACAACAACGGCGAGAATTTCAAAAAGAGAACATGTCATCCGTCACTTTTGGAATGTTACTCGATTGAGTGGCGCGACGGAGGGCGCGTTGCGTGCGACCGACGCGGACCGCGGGTATGTATTAAGGCCGGTATCACACTCCGGCGGCCTTCCGTCGTCGCGGCGGTCGTTTGGGGCGAGAATCAGCAGGATCTGTATAGAGATTTGGACCTTATCGGTGGCCCGGTGTGGGCGTGGTGATACTGGCCCCGCCTCGGGCGCCCCTCAACGCCATGTGCCCGCCGACGGGTGACAATCACTTTGTATAGGTAACAGAATAATACGATCCTTGATAGATTTTATTGTTACGCTCGCGATACATCTCACCGATGCATCTACGCCGGGCAATTTCAGCGGGCGTGTTGGCATCACCCGCGCCGGGTGTCTTGCCGTATTGGATTATTTATTAAGAATGCGATGGGTGATAGGAGATTAAGAGCTGTTCGCACTATTGGAGTGTTTAGTATTTTTTATGTTCTACAATAAAAAAAAATACGAAAATCAGTAATAAATTAAGTTTTAAATAAATTATAAATATTAAGCTAGGTGATTCGAGATTAAGAGCCGTTAATATATATCACTGCAGTATTTCTAGCATTTTTTGTTTTACAAAAAAAAAATGTGAAAATAAAGTAAAGTGCAACATCGGTTTTTTTCTATTGAAAGAATTGATTAATTTTTATTAATGTATTGCGCAATAACAAAATCATATTTTAATTTCCTTTATTATTAAAAATTACATAGTGTTTCAATTATCTTTTATTGACTTCGTTTTAGTTATTACAGATATTTATAATACGCAATCCATGTTTATGCACACTAATTGCAGTTATTTAATTCACTTCTAGTTGTGACAATTGTTTTATGATATATCTTTAAGAAGTATAGATAGATAGATAGATAGATACTTTATTGCACACCAGAAACAAAAAAATTAAATCAAACATATATATAATCAGACAAAGATATCAGTGGTAGTACAATGGGCGGCCTTATCGCTAAAAGCAGAAGTATACAACTAATCCTAGTCGAAATCAGTCGTTATCTTTCATAACACCGATGTCATTTTCGACTAATTTTGTCAAACCGAATTAACCGACATGCAGGGCGTTATCATGACTGCAATATCCTTGTTGAGTGAAGGCACAAATTAAATAGATATTCTGACAAACAGTATATACGGTACTAATTGGTATGTTTAAAAATGTCTCTTCCAAAACTAGAGAATACATATTTTTTTAATAATTTATGAAGAATAATAACAAGGCAGTAGCAAAAAATAAGCAAGTGTTTAATTAATAAAAGCAACAAGTGTTTTGAAGGGAAACACAATATAAATACAGATACCAAATTATTACAGTAAACGTAAGCTAATCGTTTACTTTAATGATAATTTATGCCATTAACACGATACCATATGAATAATATATACATATAGATCATAACCGAAGTTTTATTTTATTGCGTTTATTTTTCATTCAGCATTTCAACTATAAAAATATTATTTTTTATTTAATTATTAAAATTGGATTTAACAAAAACTACTTTTATTGCTAAATACAGAGATTATATTAAACGTGATGCAACAGTTACTGTCTTGCTATTTTCGGCTAAAATTTTATTTTTTTTGTCCCTTTTACGTTTTTGGGTATTAAAAATTCAGACACAATTTCTGTCTATTTTTCTGTTAGTTCTGTGGAATCAGAAAACAACGTTTTTTGTTTTACATGATATTGTACTTTTGGTTCTGGTGTCAATTTTTATTATGTTTTGAGAATATTAAACAACGACAAGTAAATATAATTTTCATATACAACATTGTAAAGTTATAAACACAACAATAATATACAAATACTAATAATCGATTTAAGTCGATTGCCTAAATTGAATCAAGAAATTTCGATTCTAAGTTAGGAATTATTGGTTTGTGTTGGTTTTCTAAAGAAATAAATGGAGACAAATGGGATATTTGAGATAAACGTTTTCCATTTTTTTTAAATTCTTGATAACTTAATTAAATTTTACTATCGAACCATGAACCCCCAGGTTCTCCCTAGGAACTATTGTACTATTTATATTTTCAAACTTTGACTTGACCATACTTACTAACATTATGAATCTCAAAGTTTGTTTGTTGATATGTTCTGACTCGACCACCAGAATAATTTGAGGTCTAATTGATGAATACGTGTAATTTTTTGGAAGAAGAGTGACCAAGGCTACATTTTATTTGCAAAAGAACTCCAAAAAAAAACCAGAAAATACACTGCCAAAGCCTAGTTATCTATAAGGTGTATCTATCCCTGTTCTTCGCATTCAAAACAAACAATGCAATATTAAAATGTCCATCATATTACGTTATTGTAGCGGACGCCGCATGCAAAGGATGTTATTATCACAGATAACCTAATAGTGCACATAAGCATGATGATTTTGACAGAACAACAAGATATATATAATTGTTTGCGCTTTCAGTTCGAGGGACTATGTAAAGCTTTTTAAAAAGATGGTTTTTGCAAGTTGGATTGACCTCAGGCCTGCGATTTCATGAAATGTGTAAACTTAAGTGACCCACGTTGGATGAAATGTGTAAACTTAATAATAATAATTTTTTCTCTGTTACGGCAAGCTTAAGAGGGTTTCTTTCGCTAACAAAATTAATTTAAATGAATTTTATTTAGGGAAATGACAGGCTAAATTTAGTGTTTTTTGAATTTCCTTTTTTTTCGTAAATTTTGCCGTGTCTCTGAATATCTGAAGTGAGCGTCAAACCATCGAAAACATAAAATGTTTCAAAGGTTTTCAAAGACCTGATAAGTTCGAACAAGAATCGCTAAATAGCATCAGGTTTTCAAAGTGTCCAAGTAGTGTATTCTGCTGTGTCTTTTGAAGATTAAACTCTACCGTGTGTTTGCTGGCTTTGTCACATTCCAAATAGAGACGCGAAATGCACGCCTACTTCTCTAATTTTTTTACTATACTAAAAGAGAATGACGTTGTTAAATCGTCGTCATTTTATAACACGCAATTTTGCATATTGCGATTTATAATAAGAAGTTAAGACATTATAAATATTTTATTATTATGTACTTGTTTATAATAGCAGTTACTTATAAAATTTTTGGCAGTTCATCATAACAAACACCTTATTATCACCGCAACTGTATTATTAAAGGTATCAATGGACACAGTAGCATCGGACCACGATAAAAAATTAACTGCAAAGTACACTCAACTCTGATCATTCAATATTTAACTATTTTTAATAATGTAACCAATTGATTCAAGAAAAGTAATATACATATGTATATATTTGAAAATATCAAACGGCAGCGTTTCCGCTTAGTAGATAGAGAAATAGTTTTAACGAATTTATTTAAGTACCACGAAAATTTTTACTTTTAACCTAGGTATTATAAGAGCCAGAAAACAAAGAAAATGTCAACAAAACTAATTTCACGCGTGGGAATTTCGCAAATCTATTTCGGAGTTGCTGCAAAAAAGAAAAACAAACCAATAATCTTGTTTAGCTTTTAACACAAATTCGTAACTTATGTGAATTTGGAATCGATTCCGATTTAACAGAATTTCCGTTTGCAACTAAATGAATATATGATGAAATAACCTCAGGATATCCGGATGTCCGAGGAATTAACCACCCTCCTCAGCCCCCTCCCATCCCTCGTCGCCGTCATCCGGCGTCACGTACCGACATTTAAAACAATGAACGCCTCAATTTTTCAACGGGCGCGGCGGCCCCCGAAATATGGCGCGCTAATCCAACCCCGAGGACTTATTCTGGACGATCGGTCGCTCTACCTTCAATGTAAGAGCAGCTCTATGAACCGTTTTTGCGTTTCAGTACTTTTTATTAGTCTACCGACCAGACCAAGAGCTGGTCGAGTTTCCGCCCGAGAAATGGGGACTTCCCCGAGCTCGAATCAGCCGACCGAGGTCGGTTGCATACATCACACACTCACACACTTTTTATTAGTATTATCTTAGATAACATGTTAGTGTGACTGAGTTTTTGCAGAAAAATCTTCATCCGTGGGGCGTTATCTTTTAGCAAATATCTTAATGATCAACTATGACTATGTATTTGGGCCATTTGCTGCAGAAATGCTCCGAGAGTTCCCCGCACCTCAAAAATTATTTGAATATCTATATCTCAAAAGTATTATGACTGGTGACAAGAGAGCTAGTTCTTTTTTTATCCAAAGGAGCAAACCATTCAAGGAGTAGAGAGAGGAGTAGAGGGAGAGTAATATATATTTAAGTTCTAATGTTTAGTGTAATGATAACTTTGTAAGAAGTGGTTTGTGTAGATTAATGCTTGATTCAATAAATTAAAATGATGACGCGATATAAAGGTGTGTGTTTATGGCCCATTATGGAGAATTAGTAGCTTCTTAGTATGTGGAAAATACTTAAGCACATAAACAGCACAGTCATTTATATTTACATCAAATGTGTCTGTTGACATTCTGAACTTTCTGCGCTTTGTTAATTAATAGCCAAAATTACTTTATAAAAAATAGAAAGTGAATACATTTATTTCATAATGACATTGTCAATAAACTTGCATTTGCTTCTTTTCCTTTTTCAAAATATTTCTCGTTCCTTTAAAAGTTTTTCCATTTCATCGGCGGCGAGGTACAAAAAATGAATTTAAACCCCACATCTGGTTAACCATTATTATCAATAGCGACATATTACACGATAGTCTACTTATTTGCGGCAAAAATTACGTGGTACATATTTCAAAATCCGATGATTTGTTTGTCGCAGTTACTAAGTTGCCGGTTGCTGCGTCTCGATTGTGGGATCGATTAGGAGTCAAATACTTGCATTGTTGATAGTTTTTTTAGAACTTAGCCATTCGTTCATGTTAAATTTATGTATGTATAACGCTCAAATATAGCACAATATATTAATATCGTAAAGTAGAGGAAGCGTTATTTTATTATTATTGGTTTTCATTATTAATAATCCAAACATGAATTGGCGTACATAAAAACGATATTTTGAATGTTTTATTAAGCATCATGTCAAAAAGCGAAAAATTCTTACTAAGAACTTGGGGATGTTTGTTGAGTATATTTGAGCGGAACATTATAAACAGTAAAATAAGTTATTTAAAGATTGTGTTAAGGCGGAAAAAAAATATCCACTTCAGAATATTATTTTTATCAAATCCCATCGATACCACGGTACAGAATAAGGATGTCGGCTTGCTTTGCGAAAACTAATTACACCTCCGCTTCGCAATGATAAAGCAAAGCCGTCGTATAGGATATTTTTATTCAGGACAAAATGAAATTCTCGTGCTGACGTCGCCCGTTGCAAATTCAACTCTGTGCTAATGGATTTAGAGCATATTATTCCTGTCGTGAACCGAAGTTCGGGTGGAATTATGGAAATTTTTTAGTATGTACTCAGCATAAAATAATCCTAGCATAATCTTGCCTCGCAAATCCCATTATTTTGATCATAGCCTCAATTCCGGCGGCCCCTCGCGGCGGGCGAAGTGGGATTCGGCTCGTATGGAAATCGCTTAGACTATGCCGATTCTGGTGTTTGATTTTTAGAGAATTCTCAACTTTCAGCGTTTTGGGGATTACGTGATTTTTTTTTTATGTAGTAGGCTGACAAACGAGCAAGCGGTTCACTTGATGGTAAGCGATTACCGCCGCCCATGG
>DWHO01000780.1:0-17870 GCA_018247575.1 Eurytides lysithous rurik
GATCGTAAGCCATTTAAGCCGATTACGATATTCGGAGACATGGTCATACTTTCGAAGGCTAAAAATGAACTGGATACAGTTGTCATGAACATTCCTTTTTGCATAGCTTTATTGGTCCTTTCACATCCTCGAAAAAACTAGATGATAATCTTCCAGGCATACCTTTGCCCATACAATTTTAGCCTGTGAGGCTGCAGCTGTTTTATTCTATTGAAAGGTGTTTTCCAGTTTTATTTATCAGAATCTGAAGTAAAAGATTTAATTCTTATATAATATCAGAGCACTCTTCATTTGTATTTGTTAGGTCTTTCAATAAACTGTTTCTATTCAACATTTCTTTATGAATTTTTGTCAAAAGTAATATAACTTAAACAATCATATTTAACTTGTTAGAACAATTATATTTAACTCATTAGTAAGGATCACTCCATACAAATAAAAAAAAGGACTACTTTTAGCTTACTGAAAAACCTCAACTTGTTTGTCCACATTCAGATAGACAATGTATCACATCCTGACATGGTATCATGTAAGGGGAATCAATAAAAATAAAAAATATTATATCAATACAGGACCAAACCAGTGATATAAGAAACTCAGTCTTTAATAGTTAAAATAGGTAGTAATTTAATTATTTTAAATTTTCTAAGCAGTCAAAAAGCTTTTTTGGTATAAAGCAAACATTTATTAGAAATAAAGAAGAGGGGGAAGTGAATACAACTACAGTAGGGATTACTGTAGCACGGTGCTCTTATAACACATTTTCATATAACACAAAACTAATCTGCCATGTTATAGGGGGAATTACTATATAAACAAATGCTATTATATCATGTATATCATAACAAGTCTGAAATTCTATCAAAAAATCATTTTATGTATATTTTTCTAACTGAAATTTAAAAGCAATCAAAATGACTTCTTAGGACTATCTAGTGCAGGGGTTCCCAATTTTTTTTGGTCTCGGAACCCTAATTGACGATATTTTTTTTGGCGGAACCCTATTTGGTAACTAAAGAAATTACCTTGTAGTTTGAATATTTTTCATGTGAGACTAAAAAAAGGAACAAATTATAAATGAAAAATAATATTGTAAGCATTACAAAATATTTACTATACAAAGATAAACACAATTAAGTAAGTAACTATAACTATTTCAATGTGAAGAATGAAATTATTTCACATATTTTCTTATAATAGTATTAAAATTAGGCTTAATGTCAGACACTTGAATACGAAGATCCGGAGCTGCATCCTATTTCTGAACTTGTTTTTGGTATAAGCGTAAGCTGAAAAACCAGTCTCGCATCAATAAGTCGTCACAAAAGGAAGTAGAACCATGATAGCTTTTTCAACTATTCATCTTTAAGTGCAATCCAAAAGTCATTCAGATTAGAATGTTGGTTGCCGAAAGATGTTTGCCGCGCACCGTACCGGGATTTAAGCGAAGTCGTAATTAGATCTAGTTATGAGTCTTTTCTACAAATGTTTTATTTAACTGTCGGACGCACGCGAAACCCCTGCGCCCCTTCTACGGAACCCCAGGGTTCCGCGGACCACCATTTAGGAACCACTGATCTAGTGTTGTTTTGTTAGAATTATGGAGGCAAATATACACCAATATAATTTTTACCGCCTTTAGTGCAGCTATTTCTAAGTAATTCAGTAATGAACATGCAGACACTATTGCTGGCTTCTATCTCATATAGTATAGAGCTGAAGTATAGCTCGGTTTTTCAGCAACTATATGTCAGTACAAATTTTATTTTTGTTCTTGTAATAATTATGAGTATTCCTGTTTTAAATTTACAAATGTACAGACACGGTTTCAGTTCTCCACAATCATAGTATAGTAATAAAAATGGTAGATAGAATATAATATAAAGAATAAAGGAATGTAATAAGAAAAACCTTACAAAAACAAAATGTGACACATTTAAGTTTTAGTTTTTGCATAAATTTATCAGAAATAGTACAGCTGTAAGACCAATTATAATTTTTATGATCTCTGAGGTTTACAATATTAGTTAAAAGTATAAACAACTTTATGTCATTTGCAGGATAATATAAATGAATATATGAATCAGCCTGAAAATTCTGGAGATGTTGAAAGAGTTTTGAAGAAATTAGATCAACTATATGCGAAATATAGATTTATGGAATGTACTTTAGATGCAAAAAGGATACGGCTTCTACGACAAATACCAGATCTAGAACGGTCTTTGGAAATGATTGAAAATTTTAAAAGTCAACAACAAGAGCTGGAATTTCATTTTCAATTGAGTGATCAAGTTCTAACGAAGGTAAATTTTAAATGATAATATTAATATCACCATATTTGATTATCTTTTGAAGTTGCATTTTGATTATACCATATAAGATCTGACGAAATAAATGGAAAAGGATCCCACCTACAACTGGGCCAATCTGGGCCAAAACTAAATATGTTGTTCAAATTTATATACCATGAAAATGCTTCTATCAAAATTGAAGTTCAAACACTATATTTATTGTCTATGTAAAATACAATTTATTTTATTGATTTTAATTCATGTTAATGTGATTCAATATATGACAACTTGTTTTATTGTTTTTAATTAATGTTAATGTGATTCAAATTACAAAACTAATTTATGTGGATTGGTGTTGTGCCAAGATTGATGATCCATCTACCTAGGGATCAATCTTGTAACTTTGCTTTACAGTATTGTTCAAAGTGAAAGTGCTAAATATCAAAAACCCTTTGGGTGTCATTTATTAAGTTAGTCAGTTAATATTGGCACATAAAATTTAAATTTCATAAATTTCTTAGTAAAAAAATCATTGAAATAAAAACTCTAAAAAGGTCTTTTTTTCAATGACAACACCGCAAAAATAAAAATGTGTTAATAATAATATGTAAAAGATTTTCTTTTTCTGGTTTTCCACTAGTAATTTTTTTAGGCATCAGGTTGTGGCTATATACCTAGTTAAGTCATAAGTTCTGTCACGTAATGAAAACTTGAATTTTAAATGCTAGCCAGAAACATTTATTGAATATCAAATTTCGAATTTTTTTATGGAAATAAAAATGTGCACTATTTCGAATTTCATTTTAAATATGGAGGACTCTTAAATAAGACAAAGTTTTGGTTATCGCGTTGCATCGATGCGGTTACACGCCAAATCATATTTTCGAAACAAAATAGCCAAAAAATTCGTTTATCGCTCCATCGACGGATGAAATTAACACAAAAAGGAAGTGGTCGAAAAAAAAAGCCACACACTGTTAGGATTGTGATATAAGCTGTTAAGGCGCGAATCAAAAGAAATTAAAAAGATAATCAAAAGAGTTTAAGGGTCCCTAGACTAAAGAGACCTCACGTTTTGTTGAAGCAGTACACGGAAAAAATAACACCGTCAAATTTTTTTTGTCGGATGAAAAATGTTACCGTGGAAGAGAGCTACAATAGACAAAATCAAAAGGTACGCCCGAAACAGTGAAAGAGCGAGCGGCGTGTTTAGAGATGCCATTGTCATTCATGGTTTGGTTGGGAATCATATTCAGGCTTAAATGAGGTTTACATTTGTAAGAAAGGCGTAAAAACGAATGCAGTTGTGTATCAAAATACAGTTCTCAGAAACCATGTGGAAGTTCTTTTATCACACCATGTTCAATTACAGACACTAGGTACTCCAGCAAGATTCTGGCGGCGCGTAAAATTGACCTCATCCAACACGAAGACAGAGTCCTCCAGTCTAAATCTAAATCTGATGAATTATAAAATATGGCAATTTTTGGAGGAAAAGGCCTGCACAAAGCCTATTCCAGACATCCTTGATCCAAGCAACCCATATTGATATGGACCTTGTTTGTGCTACTAAAGACGACTGGCGTGTGTAGAATATAATACTAATAATACTTGTATTCTACACACGCCAGTCGTCTATATATATATAGAAGGCTTGTATTCAAAATCGCGAGGGTATTTTTCAATAAACTTAAGAATCTATGTTTTAGTAAGTTCTTTTTGGTATATAAATGGTTACTGTAAAAACCAACATGTGTCAATATTTACAATGAAACATGTAACAGAACTTATGACCTGACTAAGTAGATACAAAATACATTCAGAAGCTAGTTATAGTGGTAACTACTATCTGTGGCTTAAAGTTAAAGAGAGCCATGTGGCACAAGAAAGTTTCTCTGATCTATTAAAGTGGCTCATGTTTTGCACTAGCATGTCACTTAAATGCTTTATATTTTAAAATATCCTTTTTCCATAATTTTTATTATAGAGGATAGATACCTACAATAAAAGAATAAAGCTATATCATTTATTTAGTTTATTTTGAAAACCCATTGTGGAATTCAACTTAAAAATGTTATTTTTACAGGCCAATATTAAGCCAACAAAGACAGTATACTTATGGCTTGGAGCAAATGTTATGTTAGAGTATACTCTAGAAGATGCTGAGAAGTTACTTACAACAAATGTATCTAAAGCGAAAGAAAATTTGTCATATATCCAACATGACTTAGACTTTGTATGGTATGAAAATTTTATATTTAATATGTTTGTTTCATTAAGTAAGTGAATAATGTATATAAAATAAGCAATATTAATAGGTGTTCTTAAGCTTCATGTATGTTTAATATCTTTTGCTATTTTACATTTTTACTTTATTAATTAATGGCAATTGATATTATCTGTCTAGAAAAAAAATACTAAACATAAAACAAAGACCACCTGGATGTCTTAATTCTAAAAGTAACTAAATACATTTCTATCAATATTGAGTTTACCAGATAATACTGATAAATAACACATTTAGATAAATGCTATCATTTATTATCTGTTGAATTTTATCTTTTCTCAAAACAATAAATCTTAAGCCTCATTTATTTATCTTAACATTATAACTTTAAATTAAGAAAATTTATTATTTTTAGTGATCAAAGGACAACCACTCAAGTAAATATATCTAGAATTCATAATTGGGATGTTAAGAGACGTCGAGCAAAGGCAACTAGTTCATAAGTGCTGATTATTTTTCACTTCATCAAAATATTATGCTCTATCTTGTTTGAATAAATACATTTCAGGCTTTAATATTTTTTATTTAATAACTAATAATATGATATATTCTATATTATTCTCGAAATGTACTAAACTAAATTTTTGATTATGTAAATGATTGCAATGTTTATGTTATAGTGATTTATATTTATTAAAATACTAATTTTTATCATGTTTTATTAATTTTCGTCAACTGGCGCATAAACGAAATGCCAAGTATGGTTATAATATTAATAATTTAATAAAGATTAATTTATGTTTCAATAAGGAGGCTCTATTGTCGGGCGTAATTATTTTTAAAAATTACTTGATGGGCATAAAATATTTGAAACAATAATTTCATTTTCTTTTTTTTATTTAATTTTCAAGCTACTTGGTTCAGATTTCTCTAGTCTCTCCTTTGAAGGCTCATATCCGTGAATAATAATTATTATTACCCTTGGGCGTTTACTCATTTTGTTCGAGATGATTCTCCGTAGTATATAGTTAATAGAAATTAATATTCGAATCAAAGTAAGAAAAAAAAGGTTTCTGAAATCTCTGATATAGCACGGTGTCAAAGTATATCCTTCAAACGAGCGTCTAGTTAGGTTTTTTCATGTCCCTTCTAAAAGTTCGAAACCCATGAAAAAAAATTAATAATAGGTGTTGTGAATTCATTTGGAATTCTTACACTAAATTTAATTAAAAATAATGACGAGACGAGCGACAATATTTAAAAATATTGAAACCCCATAAAAAAAAATAGTTTTTATGATTTGTTTTTGTCCTTATTTGCAATATCTCCGTAGTGGAGCACTCAAGTTTGAAGACAAATTCTAAATGGCTCCGCTCCGGAGACCTCAAGTTCAAAGTAAACCATTGTTATAGCCACGTAACAGTCCGATATTTTTGTGTATTTTTGTTCGATATTATAAAAGGGGTAGAAAAACCTTTTCCATTTTTTTTGACTATATTTACAAATACAATTATTACAATAAATTTTCTCAATAAATAGTTTTATAATTAAAAGAAAATTTATCCGAACGAGATTTTTTTTGTGTGGTAGTACGCTATTAGCTCGGCGTCTTTTACAGCTTCGTCGTAAGGAGCCCGCGATTAGACTACTTGCTGACTCAAGAGAAGCTGCATAGATGGTGCACAAAGATGACGTCCACTCTGCTGAATATTCGCGACCTCTGTCAACGTAAGATGGACAATACGACTAACTTGCATAATGCGATCTAAGGACTTTTCTTAAGGAGGATCGAACCTCGGCTTGAATCGCAATCGATAGGGCCCTAAACGAGACTGTCTCGTTGGTGTACGGGAAAATGTACCCGAGTGCGGTTCGAGCAAAACTGTCAGAAGTTCATGTGACCAACATATCAATGCGGAAAGCAAAAACTTAGTAAATGACCTCAACCTCATCCGACGCCCCAGAACGCCACCATAGCCTCCCTGAAAAGACGTAGAGGGCGGAAACAAACGCAGCAGCAACGGGAGGAATTCCCGGTCCCGACTTCGGTCCAACTTACGCCGCCATGGCGACGTCTGCCCTCCGACTCTCAAGGCGCACGCACAACCACCACTACCGCCTCTCGGCCGGCCACCAGCGTTGGCCTCGGTATTGAAGTGGCCATTAACCAGCTGATACGCTTGGTGAGGGGCATATGGCCCTAGGATATGAATGAATCCATCGCATCGGGCACGGACACCCTTACTGCGCTCACAAGCGCCATACTATCCCTAACCGCGGTACGCAATGGCGCCACAAATTAGGGCCATCTATTGGAATCCCGGAGGCATCGCGCAGCGGCTACCGGAGCTGGAGATGAAAGATTCGTATCCGTATCCGTTACTTTTTTCCCGGATCTTTTACCTTTATATTGCAAACATTTATCGTAATAAGTTACCTACCATATCAATAGTAAGTACTAAACTAAATCAGCTATTTTTATATAAGAAAATGAGAAAACAATAACTTAAATCTTCTTTTGTTTTATAAAAAAAATGAGTTGAGATGAGAAAAAATGAGATATATCAAGTAGAGAGTTATAAGATCACTTTTATAACCATGAGATGATGATGCCAACTATTTTAGGTTTTTGAATCGTGTTTAAACTGTGGATTTAGAATTATCTTTATGAAACGCTTATGTTTATGCTATCTGCGATTAAATAAATTAAGTCATATTATGGCAATTTTGTAGAAAAGTAAGATACATTGGTTCAGTAGTGTTGTGCACTGACAACAACTAAAGGTCAATTTACATTTTTTTAAACCTCTCAAGTGCTCACAGATATGGGTTTTTAAAATGTTCTGTTTTTTAGATAACAGTGGCTGTTATATTTATACAAAGAAGCGTTGTGGAACATAGACGTCGCTAAAGGGCAGTCGCAGCGACAGCGAAAAATGTAGCTCGAGGCAAAATAATCAAAGTAATGTGTATAATGAAATACACACATATTGCTTTGAGCAGAGCCGCGATATTTCAGGGCCAATAGATCCACGTAGTTAGATCAAGTGTAGTTAGACGACCCTCCCACGGGTTCCCGCCTTGTCGTAGCGGAGAGGTTCTAGTAACCGTCGCCTGGTCACCCGCGGCGAAGCCAAGAGGAACCCAAACACGGTCGGCCCGTGGTGTAAGGCTAGCCAGAGGGAGCGCTCCAAGTGGGCTCTTGGAGCCCACTTTGGATGCGCTTTGTAGTAGAATCAAATGACGTCAAAAAGTGATTGTAAATCAATCCAATTTTGAATAAAGTATTTTTGACTTTGACTTTGGACATTAGTAATACCAAAGTTGCGCTGACCGCTTTACGCTTTATTCTTTTTGGATGTTTCGCGCGATTATGTAGCAGGGTGCGTCAGTGTCCCGTAGCTATGGTGGCCGACAAGAATGATTTAGAAAGTTAATGAGCGCGCTTGGTCGGCGGATTTCCGCAGATTGCGAGAGATAAAGGCGATTTATGTGTTAGCTGATCGGTGCCCGCATTTGAGACCATACCCGCCTATGTCAGTGACACCGAGATCTCTCAAAATCGTTGGTCGACCGCCTGTCCGAGAGGCATTTATAGTCTTTCATTGCGCACGAAACTGTAGAATTCAGAAGCTAACTTTTTATGATTAGCGACGAACCTTGCCATTGTTTTCTGTCCCACTCCCAATATCTGGTGACCGCTTGATTTCTTCGTCAAATATTCCTTGTACAAATATTCATCCATTGAAATTTAAAATCAGTTGTCGTATCTGACACTTTTCTGTTTCGTTGGTCACTTTTATGCCAACATACAATGCAATATGTCGACAGATAGATTAGTGATATTAGTTTAAGCAGCAGTTTCCATACATCGTAATCGTTTTTGAAACAGATATTCTTTAGGTGTTTCCAAAAGAGGGTTTTTAACAGAGGTATTGGTATTTTTTCTATTTAGCTATTGGTATTTTTTCAGATATGATGTCATCTAGAAGCCACTTCAACGCCGTCTGTATATTTTTGTCATTAAAATAGGCGCTTAAGATATTATTTTTTATTTAAGTAAGCATATTACATTATGGAACTGTACCGTAAAAAAATATTTAATTATAGTCCAATGCCTGTAAACATAAATTTCGTAATCTCTCTTTGTTATTCTACCTCACTGTAACCTTTGCTGATTACAGTACGTTTCATGTTACTTTCGTTGTAAGTAATAAAAATATATCAAAGGAAAAGAAGTTGAGCTATTTAAAATGAATTAACATTAACATAGTGCGTGTCAAACACCTCTGTTTTTTATGCTAATTATTTTACGGTGTATAACATTTCTTATTTCTATAATTCACTCATGCCAATAAGAGAAAATAAGCTCCATTACACATACACATTTTAACAGATGACGGAGATGTTTTGTTTTAAATCATGTCATATCGTTCTTAATCTTCATATCTCAAAACGTCTTGGTCCCCGACATACACTATAACCAAATATCGTAAATCTTCTAGATGATGATGATGATTACTCTTACTTTATGTAAGTTAACCTAATAATTGTCTCGCTGCTTCATTTACTAAAAAAACAAAGGTAACTCTTATTTTTTTAAACGGTTCAATAGTTTTTGAATTATCTGTTAAAAACGGCAGTCACGCCTACTGCATCGGTTACTTTTCCATTAAAAGATCGAATTATAATTTTATATCAGTTTTTCGAAATAAAGATTAAGTAGGTAGTAAAATTATATTATTATTCTAAGTGATATCATTAACATTTTAATTTATATAAGAATATTTTTTTGTAAGTCTGACCTGTTTCAAGTTTAAATTTCCGCTATAATGGGAAGTTAATTACAGTTTAGTTGCAAACTTGTATCAAAGGGAACTTTTTAAGTCGACGTTAAACTTTGACCTTACGGCATTTGATTGGGTTCTCTTAATTCTTACTTTAACCTTTGTCACCATATATATATATTTCTTGTAACATTTTTTATATTTTTTGTTTTTTTCCGGTAAATTAAGTAAATTAAGCGACAAACTACACAGCCATCGTTATCTCAAAATTATTAAATAATAAGAATAGCATTACTTTTGCATTACTATTACCGGCAATGATATTGCACTATTGCCGGTAATAGTAGCTGTTGCTGAGTTTCGCCACCGCACTACGCGGCAAACCACCGATTTTTTTTTTTTACCATCCGTACCAACTGGATGGCTGGCATTCTGCTACCGTGCGCTTTTTAAGGGATTTTCTGCCAGGCATCAGTCTTGGGGAATCGGTTGTCGCCAGCGGTATTCTCGGGCCAATACGACTTAGGGTCCTTAAAAGGCATTAACAAGTCCTTTAATGTTACGAATTTCCATGGGCTGCTTGCTGGTTTTCTTCCTCATCAATAAAAAACAAAATATTCACAAGTGCTTCCTTGGATCACGAAGAAAAAATATTTTTTTACTATCTTTTTAGCCGTAATCTGAAAATCCGCAATCGAAAATTGGCCGAACTAATAATTCTAATATCTATCACCTGAGCTACAAATTCTAATATAGCAGCTACTTAGACTTATTCATTTACTGCACCATTTTATTTAACCATTTGGTTGCAATCGTCTATCCTCAGTAAGTTGCTGCCCGTGTTAAATTTAAATTGCAACTTTATATGTTACTTATACGATACTTCAAACTTCACTATTCCTGTTTTTGTAATACCAGTAAGCATGAGATCGTTTTAATTAATAGCCCTCTAACTGTTTTACTAATAGTTTATGTTAATAAGAAGTCTTAATGATACTTATACGGAAACAGGTTGAAGTTAAACCGAGTTAAAATTAGTAAACATTTGGCATGAGATATATATGTATTATTCGCTGAGTTATGTTGTTGTGAAGCCTCTCATCGCAATCGCAAACACAGTGGTCGCAGTTTAGCATACCGTTGTAGACGGCAGCTTATTTCGTTAGGGCTTGTAGGTGCTTGGGTTTATCATTTATTTCCAGTCCATACTGGTCATGGCCAACCATTAGACTGCATCGTAAATTGCGCCCTCTATGGCCTGGCACCATCACGACTAGTTATTTCACTCAACTGCGGCCGCTGAATTGTAAAAGCATTCCGATTTCACTTCGCTCAATTTTCTAGGTGCGACATTCGCTGTTTACGAGCCGAATCGCTTCTGAACGCGAAATTGTTCAATGTTATCCGAAAAAAGGAATCACCTTATTAATTAAAATAATAAAGTATTAATAATAAATAGAAGTCATTAAGCAAATTTTAAATAATTATTTCGACATAAAAATAATATTCAACGCCAATAGAGTACAGGAATTAATTAATTAATAAACCGATACGCGCCGCGTTATCAAATTAAAATTACGCAAACTGGTACGTAACGTTAACTATATTACGTTGAGTAATTATAATTTATTAATTAAGAGTCAAGCGCCCATTCTTCAATAAGCGTTAGGAAGTAAAACTGCTGTTATATACAGTCAGTTAAGTGGCCGCCGTGGCTTGTTAAAGTTCAAACCGGTGGCATTTCAATCGCATCTCTTGAGTAGTCGACGTATTCAAATCGCGACAAGATAGAAGTTTTCAATAAATTGAATAACTTAATACTTTATACGTGCATTCGTATAACCGTAATCGATTTCTGAGAAACGGCTCTGAACGATTTACTAAACTAGTTACTGTCGAAGGCCTATTTATGTTTATGTCGTTTGGTATAAAAGAAATACATTAATTTGTATAAATTTATTAAAATAATATAGTTCAATGCGGTGCTGTAAATCTAGTTTCTTTAGGAGTTTTCTTCTTTAATGCTATTAATTAACTTTGGTGATTATGCAAACATTTTAACGCTTGCTTGGATGTCAGGAGTGCAGCGACACTCGCTGCCACATTATTCAGTCGGTACTCACTCGTTTTTACTTATTGGGACGGACTTACGGTGTTTCAAATGCTTATCAAGGAAGGCGTACATCGGCCGCCGTTAAGCGGCTCAGCTGTGCACATTCAACGTGTTTGTCCAGGTGATTGCCGCGATAACATCGACCTGTTTGGTATGGTGCGTTTTGAACGATTGGATTTAGGACTTTGCACACGATGTGTTTACTCCGTTGAGACAATGGCTCGGCTAGAGCTGAATCGTAAACATAAAGCTGGCAAACTATCTAATGATATATTAGTCACTATATATGCCGAGACGTATTGGCTAAAGCTTAACTGTTATCTAGTCGCTATAAATTTTACAATCGTGGAGGGTCACTACTAAGAATTTATAAAATGTACTTATGTCTTTAATTAAAGTCATAAATATGTTAATAGTATATTGTTACATTAATATTGTTAATTGCTAAACCATTTTCAGGTTTTAAAAAACTAATATATTAAATTATGATAGATTCCTATGTTTAAGCGTATACCGCAAATTATATTATTAAACATACTTTAAGGATTTTAACGCTTTTTAATTTAAAATTATCGAATAAGTTACAGCATATATGATCACGGATCAGCCTAAAGACGTCAGGCGTCTTTATGCTTCGGTTGATCCAGTTTATTTGCGACTTTTAATTATCTTTGTTCCGATCTCTGCATAATATTTTGAGCTTCTTAAAATATTTTAAACTTACGGCTTCTTGATGTGTTTGCAGTATTGGTATGTTTGGATTGGATTCGATTTTATTAAACGTGTGATCACAAACTGATGGTAGCATTCAATTTATTTTCAATTTCTCGTAGTACATGTACATTTCTCGATATAATCCCGAATCATCCTAAAGATGTATAGATATACTTTTCCGATGACTTGAAGTTTATCGAACCTAATATTGTTGGAATGATTCAAAGTGTGAGCACAAAAGTGAAAATTATTCTCTTCGGTGAATAACTTACTTGTACTAACCTTCTTGAAATCTAAGCTCGGGAATTCACTTGTCAAAACTACATTTATTTTAATTATATACAAGCATTTTGAAGATGTCACCATCACATACATACACCATTTTGACCAATAGATTTTTTTTATATAACATAGATTGACGGGATTAGAGATGTGTGCTTGATGCTTTTGTTTTTGCTGTCTCTCTCTCTCCCTCCCCCTCCTTCTCTGATCCCTCCCTCCTCACCCCTTTTACAAAAACTACCCCTTTAAAGGCTGGCAACTCATTTGCAAGTTCTGTAATGTTGCAAATGTCCATGGGAGGCGGTAATCGCTTACCAATGGGTAAGCTTTCTCGTTAGTTAGCCTAATATCATTGTTATGTGGACTATAAATTTAGAAAATCTTTGATGTGACAATTCAGACGTAATAACCAAAACCAATGATCGTCTTTTCCTTATTTGACAAAATACAATACGTTTAAATAGTTGTAACTAAACACATACAATTCGAGGCAAAATGATGTATTGTGCAACTTTTGAATAACATTAGCGTGAAATAGATTTATTTCGAATGATTGCTTTTATTTTAATTTCAACATTTACATTGGGTTCGTTATCTTCGAACTGATATTTCAATAACAACTAACGGTCTTTTGCCGTTATCGTGGACATTTTCTTTATCGTGTTTTTATTATGTAAGTTATTTCTTCATATGTTCGATAGGCTATTTATAGAATGTGTTTGCTTTTATATGCAATCGTTATCCTGTAAGTATGTTGAGTTTGATGTGATAATGGAACTTTGACCTGATTTAACGTTGAAGAGAGGTAGCTGGACCGAGCTGGGGTCTATTTCCTTACCATATATATCCTTTATTACCTTAAAGGACTAGTAGTGTGGCGAGGGTTAACGAATGTCCTGCACGTAGGTGTATCGCAATAGTGTAAGGAGCCGTCAGCATCCGTTAGAGGTGAGCGCTTGAATTAAACATCGCACCAAAACTGGACAAATTAATTGGTGGCGGCTCTTAGGAAATGTCAACGGATGCACACTCCCCAGGGCTGTCGATCGCCTCTTGATTCATTTCGTAGCCCTCTCGCCGGTCGACTGACTGTGGTATGCGAAAAAATCGTTGCGTAAGATTCTCGCCGAGGCATCCGAATGTCGCGTGATGCTGACGACAGTCAACCCTACAGCTTGTGAATCGCGTCTTTTTGCCCGCGCCGAGCGAGTGAATGGAGCCCCTGCCCTCTCTCGCCTCCTAAAATGGTGCGACGCCGGTGCCCGCAAAAAGCACTCGCCGTGCTGTCGGAGAGGGACGCCGCTACGGCGGAGTGGCTGCTTCCCTCTCCAGGCATAAAAAACATCTGTCCGCACCATTCTGTAGTAACTGCGCTTATGTGAACCCGGAGGATTCCGGGAACTGGTTTTTACTTTAGGCGGGCGACGTGACATCGCGATGTAATTTGACGCAGTGGCTTCCTCTCTGCGCCGCTCGCCCGGCCGCCACCGCTCGCCATTTTAAAAGCTTAATTGTGTAGATTCTTCCGTTTTTTGCTGCGACCCCTTTCATTCCCGTCATGAAATTCCCTCCGTCCAGTCTAATTTCTCCCACCGCTCGTCGGTTCCGCGCTAATGTCGCATAATTGCGTACCAGCCCGTTTTGTTCAGTCTGATTCTAACTTACACGGTGTTTTTTCGGCTCTATGTCCGTCCATAAGAGATTTGTGTCCACTGAACTTCACAGCTATGGCACCTCATGGGACATATAAACATATTTTTACTTTATAAAGAGATTAGATAACTGATACTTTATTCATTTAGTTATATGTATGACCTAACACATAAGTACGTAAATCAGTTAAAATCGCGCAAGTGTTGTGAGCGCCCATCGGTGTATACAGTCATTTCAGTGGATTGAAATTATTACAAGGAAAAAACCTTATTCGGACGGTTCATCTATCGGTGAAGTGGTAACGTGCTCATTGTAGTAATCACGTGAAATATTAGAAGACCACGCGTGTCGGTATCAGGTGTATTCGGTGAGCCGCGACCACATCAAAGCGACTGCGTGCGGTGTTTAGTTAGGAATTGGCCACGCATTCTGCCACATTACCAGTTATATACGCGGGCCGGTATAGGTTTCGCGAGGCTTCAGACCGATTTTCAGTGACTACGTTTAATATCTCTAGACGACCTGAGAACCTGTTTATTCAAGACATACTGTAATAAAAGATCGATCACACTTATAAAATTAAACCCCTCGGTTGAACCAGAATAAGCTTGTAACACCTCGATTTCGTCTCCAAAAGGTTAAAAAATCCTTCATGGGCTTAAGTATACGCATATATAATAAAATTCCACAAGATGTCCTGGATCTGCCATTTAAGCATTTTAAAATTAAAAATAATCTATTATATAAATCTTATTATACTGTGCAAGAGCTTCTGGTGGACCAAAATGCTTGGAATATAGTTCATTGACTCGTATGTAGGATAGATATTATTGTATTGAGGTAATACTGTAACGACATTTTAAAAGAGCAGCTGTTGAGTTTCTCGCCGGCTCTTCCCAACAGACCTGCGTTCCGAGCCGGTGGTAGCTTCCTCACGAACTGAGATGTAAAAATGACGATTCATAAGTGCTTGTGAAGGCCTATTTGAATAAAAATATTTTGATTTCATACGATTCCAGGCTTTAATTGTCACTTAATAAGTAATATAAAAAAATAAAACTATTGTAAACGCAATTCCTACTTGGGTCAACAAAGAACGATTTTATTTTAGTTACTTTTTATTGAATAATTACGATTTCTATAAAACATTTATCCTGCTAAATGTTTTATAGAAGAAAAGTTTTTCTCTCCCACAAAGAACTGAAATTGGTTAATGAATTAATATTTGAAAACAACTGTATTTACATCAAGTGTCATCCGTTAAAAGTATAAAAGAAAATGTATTTGATTTTGAGTAGTTGAATAGTAGATTAGTAGTAGAAATTGAAAAACAATATTCATTCACAATAGGGGTGTCGTACGAACAGCACACCTCACAATGTTTCTATTTAGTCGCGGGTAGTCGGAATGTCTGCTGTAGCAAGTATGTATTGGCTACATTTGCCAAAGAAAACGATTAGATACTTTGTAATTTCGTTGGCTTGTATTGGGACGATGGAAATTTCA
The DNA here is from genome assembly GCA_018247575.1 of Eurytides lysithous rurik. NCBI lineage: Eukaryota > Metazoa > Arthropoda > Insecta > Lepidoptera > Papilionidae > Eurytides > Eurytides lysithous. The sequence goes on from DWHO01000780.1 coordinate 15,574, forward strand.
GTTATACCACAATGTGCCGCAATGGTTAGCAAGCTGAACAGTATTTGTGGAGCATATTTATGTGAACTCTTTATTCAATTGTAGATCACCCGATTTAGGTGAAAACGCAATTGGCTATACTACAGAAGTTACAACGCTGAACAGTCTGAGTAGTAGAGAAGTTACAAGTCTGAGCATATTTACGTGAACTCTTTATTCGATTGCGGGTCACCCGATTTAGGTGAACACGCAATAGGCTATGCCGCAATAGTTATAAATCTGGACAGTATTTACCTGAGCTTATTTATGTGAACACTTTATTCGATTACGCTACAGAAGTTACAAAGCTGAATAGTATTTGTCTGAGCATATTTATGTGAACTCTTTATTCGATTGCGGGTCACCCGATGTAGGTGACGCAATTGGCTATGCTACAGAAGTTACAAAGCTGGACAGTATTCGTCTGAGCATATTTATGTGAACACTTTATTCGATTGCGGGTCACCCGATTTAGGTGAACACGCAATTGGCTATGTCGCAATAGTTATAAATCTGGACAGTATTTACTTGAGCATATTTATGTGAACTCTTTATTCGATTGCGGGTCACCTGATTTAGGTGAAGACGCAATTGGCGGAGAAAGCGCTGCAGGCGGCCAAGGCTGCGGAAGCGGCGCTCGCCGGCAAGCAGGCGGTGGTGGAGCAGTTGCAGCAGGAGGTGAAAGAGGCGGAGGCCGTGGTCGCTGAGAACACGGCGGCGGTGCACCAGCAGCAAGGCACCGTGAACGCAGCGGTGCAGGCTGCTCAGCAAGCCACAGCACAAGTAAGCTACACTGCTATCTGTAATCGAACGAAGTGAAAAGGCGCTCAAATCATAGTTCTTACGTCACCTTGTTCATTACAATATAAATGGCTTTTTGGCTCTGCAATAAAAAAAAAATTGTCAATGGTGGAAGAATAATTGGCTGTGGCCACAACATTACATTGTCCTCTGACAAGCTAACTCTCTCAATCCTATTAAGTATTATCGCCGATGAATCTAATCTGAAAAAATAATCCGGTTAGGAAATCCGTTTGCACCTAAGTAGAAATCAACAGGTCAAAGTTTTCTTTTTTAATAGCAACTTCTTTCGAATAGTGTATCATAATTCTTTTGGCAGTTTTAGTATTTTCATGGCGTCGGTAATTTTTTTTTGTTTTATTGAAAGGCAACTGTTTGACGTAGAATAGTATTGGTTTACGTCACCAACTGATCAAGTCGTTGACCAACTAATCCACTTTTGCTGACCATAAAAATTATACTATTTTACTTTATTACTGACAGATTTGTTGTGTTCGCTAAGTGAGCATTATTATGATGTAGTCAGCATAAAAGTAGAAAATTGAGGTGATAAACTTTAGGTTAGATTAAAAAATAGGCAAGGGTTGCTATTGTAAAAAAAAAATACTATAAAGCTAAGATTATTAACTTGAGCTGGATCTAACACTGTTTGTTTTGATATTTCAAATGAATCAAACAGAAACGTGTTTACAAACATGAGCCATGTCAAACTGTCGGCCACGGCATTCGCAACGTAAAAGTACTTGCAATGCGTTGACGACCTTTAAGGTAAATCATTTACGTTCCATCAGCACAAGCTGATGATGCAGGCGACGCAGCTGGCCGCGCAGTACGAGAAGTGCTCCCACAACGTGCTGGAGAAGACGAAGATGGGGCTGCAGGAGAAGTGCCACAACCTGTCGGAGGCGCGGGCGAGGTTGGCCCACTTGCAGCACAAGCTGCAATGCGCCTGCGCAGAGTGCTCTGCCACTAAACAAGCCGCCCACACCGCCTGTGAGGCGGCACGGGCTGCATGCGGGAACGCTCGCAAGAGGAAGCGTGCTATTGGTCAGCCGGCGCGTAACAGGAAGAAAAAGCACGGCCGATGACGCGTCGGAGCTCTAGAAGTATAACGGCGAAACAGACAACCGCATTTCGGAAGAGTTCCGATTCTTCTTTCACAGGTCTGTAATTCGTGCCTCTGCCTCTGCTATCAGTTCTTGTGATTAAAGAAAAGTGTTGAGAAGTGTATAATTTTTGTATTGCAATCGTTTACTATGGTTTTGTTAATGTTTCGTGTTAATGCGTCGTCTGATTAAGCGTTTTGATAGATATTCGTTTAAGCTTCTGATAATAATATAATATTAGGTCGTAGCGGTGTTTTATTGTTTGTTATAACTAATATAGCCCTTTTATATCTATAATAACTGCCTCCGTGGCCTAGTGGTATAGGCCCGCGCTTTATAAAACGGAGGTCGTGGGTTCGAATCCCGCGGAGG